>JAEIFU010001381.1:0-70849 GCA_018904235.1 Lordiphosa stackelbergi | reverse complement strand
AACATGAGCAGCCAGGGGAACGGACGGGGGTGGATTTTCGAAAGGAAAAAAACGAACGGGCCCAGCTCCACATGCCATGTATGTATGTGTCTGTGTGTGTGTGTGTGGTGCGTCGCTCTTTCGTGTGCTCTTTTTTGTGCTCTTCGTGTGGGCTTCGTCTCCCGCTGCAGGACTTCGTGCCGCTTTACGCATGTGTATGCAAAATACATATACATAATAAATTTTTTTCGGTGTACGTGACGTGCGAGCTGCTGATAAGGGAAAATATACACAAACATCCATTTCTATATGGTATATGACGAAGGAGTGAAAACGCCGACGCGACGTCGCCAACGCTGCTGCCGAACGAACGAGACGGAGGAGCATCCTCATGTGTTGCTGTTTGTTGTTTGTGCCCGCTGCCGCTGCCCAGCTCATACGTGTGCGCGCACGTGGGCGTCTGGCGCTTAGGGGGCGTGGTATGGCTTAGGCGTTATTGGGGGGGCCGGGGTGGGCGGTGGGCGGGGGGACGCTGCGACGTCGCCGTCGTTGCGCGCTGCCGCAAATTCGCATATCTGTTTTTTCGGGCGCCGACATCATTTGAATTAGTCGCTTCGTGACGTTTGAACGGTTCGATACATACACGCGACACCGTTGGCAGGACACACACGCATATGTACGCCGACGCAAAAATAACTCTTTTCACATGTGAATGGCAAAAAACGTGAACAGACATCAAGACAGTTGTCGCAGAGTGCTCCGTGTGAAAGGACGTTTTTGGAAATCAAAAGTGGAGTGCAACGTTTTTTAAAAATATTTGAAAAAAGAAAAACAGAAAACAAAAACCCTTTTTCATATGAAGTGAGTGTTTGTGACAAAAAAATATCCCTATTAAAAAGAATAAAAACTTTTGGGAAAATAACAAAAATTTAAATTGAAAACAACTTTTCAAATCAGGGCTAATGCTGAATTAAGACAGCGGAAAATGGGGCCTTAGGTTGAAAAAATTTCAAATTTCTTTGAAAATAAACTGAAATTAGTGTACAAAAAATTTCAAGGATTTTTTAAAAAACTTTTGTTAAATATATTTAAATTTTTTGAGTTAAATTTAATTCCAGTGAAGTGAAGTTTTGAGGATTCGTAGAAGAAACTGAACCACCAGCCCACTGGAATTAAATTTAAAAACAAGTTATGAACCAAAGCTGAAAGTCAAATGTTTTTTTAAATTAAAAATTCCAACATGCTGATCGATTTGAATTTTCTAAATCAGGGCTGCAAACCGAACCATTTCAAACCCGAATTTCCGTCATATTTTTCACTGCGAACCAAACCTTAAACCAAACCAAGTGTAACCACATTAATTAAACCTAAACCTCTTCAGAACCCCAGATATCGGTTCGGTTTAACAAAATGTATACTTTAAAAGATCTGATCTACAGCCAAGCGGTTTTATTTTGAGGATAAAGTGCGACAGAGTCTCAAAATCGCTAGTACAGGTTATCAATTCGTGTTAAAATCGGCTCCCATGATTGTCCATGTTTTTTGTTCATCGAATTGTATTTATTGATTTGCAAAAGCAAGAATCTACTCTTCATAGCTTTAATTTGCCTTCAATATCACTTTCAGAAGATAAACCATACCAAGTTATCTTCTAACTGTTGACGCTTACGAAACTGTTTCAAAAAAACCTTCTAATTCATTATCACTCAAGTCTAGTCTATTTCCAAATATGAAGAAATTCGGAATATTATTTTGACTATTTATTTATTTCTATTTAAATTGGATAAAAACTTAGCCGAACCAAGAATTGAAACAACAACTTTCGACACAAAAGATATGACGTCTAGTAGTCCTACTATTTTTTATGTTATAAATTTTAATAGCTTGTCAAATTCATAGAATACATGCCTACTAGATTATCATGTCTCATGTGTCGAACAGTGTGAAGCCTTTTTCGAACATTAATCGTTTGTAAATTTTAGTTTGATCCCCCAAACCAAGGTCCGAAAATATCCTAGGTTTGCAGCTCTGTTCCAAATGAAAAAAGTTTTCATTAGCTTTCAGGCTTTTGTTCTCATACAAAGATAGAAATCTCTCAAAGAGTGAAGAAGTTCATTTTTAAAATGTAGTTAGAAAAACCGACATTTAAAACAATATGCTTACCAAGATTATATCACACATATCTTTAAAATTTATTAATAGAGATATTATCCCAGCGGCGCAAATTGCCATTACAAAATGGGTTACTCCTGCGTTACTTTGCCATCAGTATGAAGGAAATACTCCCATACAATCTGCATTACTTTGCCATAGGCATGGCCGCTTTGTAAACGGGCTGCGCACAGCCTGCATTACTAGTAATAAAGGATGTATGCCAGAGCCGAACTGTCGTCGGATTCCCATTACAAATGCGTACATTATTTTTAAATTGTAATGCAGAATGTGCGGAGTCTGTTTGTTTTCGATTACTATCTCTCTAACGAAAAGCAGCGATTGTACTGCATTACTTTTTCGACAGGCGTAATGCATATTTTCCACAGAACAAGTTGAGCTCTGCGCCGCTGGGATCAATTCACATCAGCTCGCATAGTGCAAAGAAATTTACGGAGATTTTAAAAAGTCCTCACTAAGAACTGCAGAAATATTCGCTGTATAACAGATCTCAGAGATGGTTAGAGATAGAGGTTTGACATGTATGGGACATATATTTCTTAACCTTGCAGGCAGATCAAATTTATTTTAAATTTTTGACACGCTCCCTCCCTCCTATCAAATTTTGGACAAAAACATCATATTTCCCATATTTTTGTAGATCGAATATTCGTCCCTTCTAAAGATATTTCGTAATCAGTATTATTTATCAATCCACCTAGGGAATGTTGAATATCGGATTAACAAAAGTCGAGCTATAAGAAAAACAAACAATTATGACGTGTAGCACTGGACGCAAGGGCGATGGGCAGCACTTCACACACTTTATGGTTTCTAACCTAAATTGATTATATTTCGGGTTGTTCACTAAGTAATTTCGTTTGATGACAACAGCTGTTCCTTTTTGAATTTTTTTCGCCTCCAACTTTACACTTAACCGCTTTGCCGTTATATATTTGAACAGCTGATATAGTAAGGTTTTTGTAAAAATGTTGTTAAATTTTAAATTTTGGTGTCCTATCGAAGATGGAAGATCGAGTATAGCAGTTTTATTATCAAAAGGGTAAAAATGCAGTTCATGCAAGGCGAAAATTATGTGATGTGTACGGAGAAGACGTATTGACCGAACGCCAATTGGTTTGGAAATATTTTGTTCCGGCAATTTCGATCTTGAGGATGCACCACGTATTGGAAGACCTCTTGAAGCCGATGTGGATAAAATAAAGTCGTTGGTCAATGCAAATCGTCGAATAACAACTCGAGAGATTGCTGAAAGATTAAATTTGTCTAACGCTACCGTTCACAAGCACATGAAACGTCTAGGATTAATTTCGAAGCTTGACACATGGGTTATAGAACGATATTTGAGACCTCATACAAGTTTGATGTCTCGCCAAAAGATTTTGCAGCTTGAATGGGATGTACTACCACACCCACCATATTCTCCAGACTTGGCACCTTCGGACTATTACTTGCTCCAGTCTCTGCAAAATTTTTTTGGATGGGAGAACCTTTAACTCAAATCAGGACGTTAAAAAACACTTGGAAAATTTTGACGTATCAATCTCTTGCCCGAAAAATGGCACAAGATATTGGATCAAAATGGAGAATATACAATTTCAGAAAATAAAAAAATCATACTAAAATTGCAAAAAAAAAACGAAATTACTTAGTGAACCCCAATATATACAAACTCTAGGGGGTACAGAGTATATAATAGTCGGGACTGACCGGCTTTTTTCTTGTTCAAGTATATTGAACTGAAACTTATAAATAATAATATTTGGGTACGTTTTGTATCAAAAACGCATTAAATCGTCTTCATAAAAAATTTGGATAGATGCCTCATTAAGTAAAGACGTGTTTCGAAAATGATTTTTCAGCTTGAGCGGCAAAAAAAAAATTCCAGACAGACTCAATTTGTCCATGCAATCAAAATTCTGGGGGAATATACCAATCTTACAATAAAACGAGAAAGGCAAAGGTAACTTCGTCTGTGCCGAAGTTCTGATACACTTGAAAAAGCTTGTCTCAACGGTTGGACGACTTCGACCAAACTTCGCAGGTCAGCCTAAAAACATTTAATATTACCCATGACCGTGTTTGAGAGCAGTAATATTGAGAACAAAACAGTTTTTCTTACTAAAACCCATTTTCCGAACGAACATTTCTATGGCAGCTACAAGAAGTAGTCATCCGATCCGGTCGGTTCCGACATATAGCAGCGTGCAGTCAAGACTCTGTGCAAAGTTTCAGCACGATAGCTTCAAAACTGAGGGACTAGTTCGCGTAGAAACAGACAGACGGACAGACGGACGGCAAAGGCTTAATCGACTCAGATCGTCATGCTGATCAAGAATGTATATACTTTATGTGGTCGGAGATGATTCCTTCTATGCGTTGCAAAACTGCTGGGCAAAATTATAATACACTTTTCAAGTGATAATAATATATTAGCCCTATTCCAATAATTTGATTACGATTTGTCTAAATCATATATCAATATATCATCCGCCAGCTTTGGTAAATCTCAACTTTTCACTTAATCTGTATCAATCAAACCAATTTCCAACTGCACCTTGATTTTCAAAAAAAAATTCTAACCCAAAACCTGTTCAAGTCCGCTAATTGCCCTCATGTGTGCAGTGTCGCGCCTATCATAAAATAATATACGCTATGGATTTCAAATGAAAATACAAACATTTCTGCGAAAACGGCTAAAACACACACACAGACACCCCAACCTCACCTTGTAAATGGGCCGCAAATTGACCTGTCAGCGGCCATTTACGAAAAGAAGGACCTTCTTTCCTGCTGCTTCGCCCACTTCTACCTGTACGGTCCGTTGCTTGTTAGTGTTTATTTACTTTATGTATCTGTGTGTGTCAACATACATGATCACGCACCTGATTAGCACCTGCAGGAGGGAAATACTGGGCAGAGAAAACACTGAGAGCAGAGAAGAGCACACTGATCCTGGCACATGTACTTGTGTGTGTATGTGGTGTGGTTGGTGGTGGTGTTTCAGGGTGAGGCACCGAGACATGGGCATATGTGAGGCGCAATTTATTTGCATTTCAGTCAGTTTGTGCCAAACCCTCGACACGGACGCGCTTCGTTTACGTGTGTGATCATTTTTAACCCTCTGAAAACAAATCACAAAAGAACTGAATAGATTTTAAAACAATATGCAAATTGTGCTTCCAGCTTGAAAACCGAAAGAACTGTGAAATGCTTTGTAATACGAAACAAACAACGAATTGAATTGAACTGAATACCGATAAGAAAAACATTTCATCAAGGATATTTGTAACAACGAATTTAAAATAAAACGATTTTAATGGTATGTAACATCAGAAGGCAAATAGAGAATAATACACTTAAGACTGTTTTAAGAAAATGCCTGGAATATTTTTTGGACCACCTTAAGGCGGTCAACAACTATTTCTTAAATAACTAAAAACAGTTCGTTTTAGTCTACAACTTTTTAAGAATTCTTAGAATAGCTTTAAAATAAAATGTTTGCGATTGGAAAGCCGTCTCAATGGGTGCTTGACATCACCGCTTGTATTGAACTGAATCTACCATCTGCCTTTAAACATAAAACCATTGTAATTCTCAAGTGGAAATTTCGTGCAAGTTCAGTATATAAGAGGAAACTGAAATTGGGTGTTTAAATCTGTTTTAATCCAATCAAAGTGCATATTAATTGATTTTAATACAAAAAGGGCATAGTAAATTCGAAATATGATTGTTATAGCTTTTGCTATGCTATTTTTCCCTGAGTGAACAGCTCTAATACCAGCAATTAAGCTAGAGTCGCTTAGCAAGCTCATTTTCGCATACTCACTACTAGGTTTTATTAAAATATTAAAGGGTAACCTCTTTATTGTTCAAATTTACATTCTAAACTCCAAGCAAAATAGCAGCCCTCCCGCCCAAGCAACCGTGAGAAACAGCCGCCAACATGCGTCACGGAAAGCGTAGGAAATACTCAAAATTAAGTTAAACTGCGCGCAATATACCTTAAAATAGTGGATTTTGCTGCCAGAAGAGAAACAAATAGTCATTGCATACTTATGGGCTGTACAGAATATTGTCATTTTACACATATGTATTCAAAATGGTATATCTTCGCTTTAAAAAATCGTATAATTGTAAGGGATATCTTATTTTAAAGCTACGAAAAAGTACTTAGCAAAATGCAAGATCACCAAAAATATTCCTAAAAATGATCGAAATGGTTAACTTTAAACTTAAATTAACAAGACTTTCGAAATGGTGGAGCATCTCACAAAACAGATTTGTGTGTCGCACACGAAAATCATCTAGAATCCTTTCTATAAGCTGGACTTCGCTGCCTAGTGTGATCAATCTGTCTGAAAGTTTGACAAACATCAATCTTGAGTCAAATGATTGTGCAACTTTTAATCGAGACTGTGTTTTCTACCATTTCAATGATCCATCGAAAAGTTTTATATAGTTGTATTAGCGAGAGTAAAACATTCATCATATCTTCTAGAATATTCTACTACCCGGCGCATTATTCCGATATTCCGCTCTAAACTTATTTGGCAATGGCATTTTGTTGTTGATTTGCCCTTCAGTTATTTTTAAGTGCCCCTTCGCTGCTCTAAGGCTATTGTGGTCCGCTTGACTATTGTGTTTCGGAGCAAATAGCAATAAAATCAATTTACCTTTTAGCGTGACAATATACTTTTTTTGTTGCTGCGCCCTTCAGTTAGTTTTTTGGTACCTAAATCTGTATACAACGAGAGATTAAGTTAAAGTCGGCCCTGCCCGTTACTCAGTGGAGAACATGTTTAAACTTCTCAAATGAGATATCAGACAAGTGTAAAAAGAGTTTAATAAATTGATTCAATTTGACATACTGGGAAAAACAAACTCAAATGTTGCCTGCTTATTTTACATATCACATTTAAATCACCAACTCTAACTTTAAATGTCATTTGGCCCGTTCCTTCCTTATCCAGTGACCGCCTTAATCGTTAGACTTACTTCTTGCAAGTAATTAAAAAACTCCAAATGTGTCTCAAAATGGGGTTTTCCTACCTGTAGCCTTTTAAAAGTTAGATAAATAAATAAAAATGTTGCCTCAGCTGCTGTTGCCACTGCCAAGAACCGCAAATGAGTTGCAGAGGCAAAAGCACCAGAGTAGAGTACGCTTCTTGCTAATTGCACATTGTTGCATTCGAGCGTGGGTGCTGGTGCCGGAGCTGATGCTGATGCTGACGTTCGTCCTGCTCCTGGCCCAGGGAGCATGTGTTAATATGCGGTTTCTGGCGTCAACTTCCAACCGCTTAACCGCCTTCAAGTGAATGGAAAAAGAAGCTGCAACTATGGCAAATAAAAATGTTTATTTTACTTACTTACGGTTGCTAGTAAAGTTTTTTAATTTTGCTTCAAGAAGCTGCCTAGGTAGGTAGGCAGGCAGGCAGCTGCCGACTGTTTTCCAAATTCACACACGCAGCGGCAACCCAGGTTGGAGGGGACGGGCAGCAGATAAGTAGAGCTACGGCCTCGCCAGACAGTTGCTGAATTAATTAGATGCCACGCACTGAGATGTAGGAAAAAATATAAAAGTAAAAGCATGGCTCAAGGGTACGGTGGGTGAGAATGGGTGAAAATGGGCATAAAAGTGAGACAAATCTACCTTCAATTGTCTGTCTATCAATCCCTTTTATTCGATGCCCTGACTATTGGAGATCCAATCTATATGGAGTAGCTGTTCTATACACCGAAACTAAAGTAGACTGATGAAAGATATGGAAGGATTCTAAGTAGGAATCAGTCTGCGTTTTGCACTTTGTCGCCTCTTTTAAAAATATTCCAAAATTTGTTCAGTTTTTTGTGCTTAACACTTGCCCAGCCATTCCACTGTGCTTGCTACTGGGGCGCAGATAAACACAACACACAGAGACACAACAACAGCGGGAATGGCTGAGAATGGGTGCTTCTTTATTATCACACATCACACATCTGCATGTGATATCCTTAAGGATATGCGACATGACACGTAGCTTGCTGTGATTGCTTCATGTTCATGTGTCTAGCTGCTTGGCTTTTGTTATACTTGGGCTTTTGTCAATCCCAAAAAAAAAATAGGGGAATGCAGAGAAAAATGATATATGCCGCGACTCATTAACATATTATCACACACACATACAGACAGCCTGCTGGCATATGTCATGAATACGAATACCTGAGACCTAAGCTTATGCCTAAGCTCTACTCTTACGCTTCTCACCTTCCCCCATCTCTCTTTCTCTGCTTCGTTACAGCTGACAAACTCGTGACTCGTTTGAACGGGGCATGTTAAAGGACGTTGAGGAGGAGTTGATTAAACGCCGCAAACTGACGTCGCTTCAGATGAACGACTACGGCCACCAGGTGGCTTCACAGTCGCTGCCCTTGCCGTTGCCGTTGCTGGCCAAGACGGCGACGGGGGTCAGTGATCATGCCGCCTCCATGCACACCACGCCGCCCACCACACCGCCCACGCCGCCACCCATGCCCTTAAACATGACGGCCTCAAGCACGCACAGTCCACCTGCCACGCCCACAGCTGCCGCAGCGCCTCCTGCCCCCCAGGATCATTATAGCCTGCGCTGGAACAATCATCAGAATCACATACTACGAGCTTTCGATGCTTTACTGCAGACCAAAACCCTGGTGGACGTCACCCTAGTGTGCGCCGAAACCTCCATACGCGCCCATAAAATGGTTCTCTCCGCCTGTTCGCCCTTCTTTCAGCGTGTGTTTGCCGAAACTCCGTGCAAGCATCCGGTTATTGTGCTCAAGGACTTTCGCGGCTGGGTGGTGCAGGCCATCGTGGATTTTATGTACCGCGGGGAGATCAGTGTGCCACAACAGCGCTTGCAGACCCTGATACAGGCTGGCGAGTCGCTGCAAGTGCGCGGCTTGGTGGAGAGCTCAGTGCCGGAGCATACTCCCACACCGGCGGCCTCTCCCGACGATTTCGGTCTCATCGATGCTTCGCTCATGTCGTCCAGTTTCGAGGACGAGTCACCCTCCATGGTGAGGCCAGCCAGTGGGAAGCTGATCATGCCCTCCAGACTGTTTGGTAATCCAGCCAGTGCCATGGCTGCTCTGAGTTTGCGGAGAAAGCGCGAGCAGGAGTGCAGCGAGCGTGAGCTGGAGAGTGACCAGGAGTTGGGTGGCAGCTCACCCATGCCGCGACGCAAGCAGGCGCGTCCCCGTAGACGTTCCGGTGAGGTACCCCATGACTTTGGCTTGAGCAAACCCGAAACGGAAACGCTGCAAACTGTGATCAAGCATGAGCTAATGGAGCGCATGGACAGAGAAACGGAGGAGCCGGATCAGGAGGAGGAGGAGCAGCCTCAAGGTCAGGCTAAGCAGGACAAACAGGAAGAGGAGGAGAAGGCCAGTCCAGAGAAGCAGGAGGGCCCACGAACACAACATACGCAACCAGAGCTTGACGAAGACGAGGAGGAGGAAGAGGTTGAAGAGGATCCTGACGAAGAGGAGCAGGATATTGAAGAGCTTATACACACCACCAACGAGTTGAGACGCCAGGCGGCAGTGGCGGCAGCCAATGCGGCCGCCATGTCGCCCTCCCCCTGCTCGCCCTGTCCCAGCGATGGCCCAGAGGATCTGTGTACCACCAAGAAGGATAAGGATGGCAACACCCACTCCTCGGACAGCGAGAGCAACAACAACAACAACAATAACAACAGCAGTAAACTTCAGGACAACAATCAACGCATCATGTTATCCCTGAAGGACATACGACAATTGAATGCCAAGCCGAATGCCTCATCCACGCCCAATCATCACACACCCACCAGTTGTTCCGGAGGCGGCGGCAACGGTAATGGCCTCCTCAGTTTCCCCCCACCCGGCATGGGCCGTCCTCCAGGACTACCCGATAGTCCACCCACCTGCCACATGGAAGCTTTGGAGGCACAAATGCATGCAGCAGCTGCCGCTGCTGTGGCTGCAGCCGGTGAGCACTCCTTCCATCATATGGAGCATCAAATGGAAATGTCCCTGGCCGCGGCGGCTGCGGCTGCTGTCATGCGTGACCCACGCGATCAAAGGGAACACAACGCTTACGCCAATAATCTGCTGGGACCCATGGGTATGCCCCCCTTTGGACCTGGACCGGGACCCAATGGCGGAGGCGGCGGATCCACAGGTGGTAACGCAGGACCCACGCCCCATGAACGCCTCGAGGACAGCATGAATCGCCTGAGCAAAGAGTTTGTCAAGGAATTCGGACCCACATCGCCAATGAGTCTGCCCGGACACTTCAATCCGCCACCGGATGGCCCACCACATCCGCCATCACCGCTGCCCTTTCCCGGTATGTCCTCGGCGTTGACGCTAACGCCGCCACACAGTGAGTAGTGTAATTTGATTTTGAGTTGAGTGCCGCCTGGGTTACTGGGTTAGCTACACACGGACGAACGGAAGTCCTCAATAAGCCAGCTGTTTGAGTAGGTGTAGGTCCTTTAACTGTCACTACGTGTCTTTCAATAGTGTTGACAGAACAAAAAATTTCTAAGACGAGATGGCCAAGCTAACTTCGTCTGGGATTTATGGATCTTTTATGGATTTTTATCATGTTTAAAATGAGCACTGCAAATTCACCAAATCCACCTGGATTTGCAAAATCTGGAGCAGAATACGGTCATAAGAACGCTTTCCACCGATGATCGTCCGACTTCGACCAAATTTCTTGAATCTGTTTGAAATCATTTCAAATTAACAATTACCGAGTTTATGAACGAAAAAATTGAAAACAAAAGGGGTTTCACACCATTTTCCTACCGATCGGTCCTATAAAATATAGACATACGATTTTGGAAAAATTTAGCAAATCTGTTTGAATGCAAATACCATATAGAAATATTGTAACTTCTTTTCCATCGTCAGCAGAGCTGAACTCATCTCTGTTAGGTGATTATCCAAGCACGCAGACCAATAGAGAGGGAAGCAGAAGGTACTCCGCCATTCATCCAAAAGAAGGAAGTCCGCGTATTAATCATTTGAAATTCGGACAGTTCTTTAATAGCACGTGCGCTCTGTCCACGAGTGGAAAAAGTAGAATGAGCTTAAAGTCCGTGATCGACGAAGCAGTATCGATTGCGGTTCCATTATAAAAAGAACGCTTATGGTTAACCCTTGTATAGAACGAAGTGGCGATCTAGCAGGAACTCTTGAAAAGTAGAAAGAATACACTGCTAGAATTAAAGAGGTCGCCCGAAACAGAAAAAAAGGCGAGCCAAAATCAAGTTCAAAAAAATTGGTCCAGTCTTGATTTTCGCATTGAAATTTCTAGTACGAGTCGTACTATGTAGATTCTACTTGAATCAAGTACGCAAGGCTTGAAACAATCCTAAAGGTATTTATCAATCCGCAAACGCTTATTTCAAGTACGGAACCTACTTGAGAATCATTTGATCGTGACTCGAGGTTAAAGTAAGTACGGAATTTCACTATCACAGCAACGAAAAAAAACCGAGAGCAAGTTCGAAAAGAAAAGAGCAAAAAACTCTCTCAGGCTAAATGGGTACATACTAGAGACCTGCACGATTGATTCCGGAATCGTACGATTACGAGAAAAAATAATCGTTGTGTGAGTAAAATGATTATATTTTTATCTGTGTTATTTTTGACACTATGCCGAGTAATAATCATGGCATCGTACGAAAAAAGGTTACTACATTTGGTTGGAATAAATTACATTTATGGATAAAATGATTATTTTCGACTATAGCGAAGAAGTTGCAATCGTTGTTGATTTTCACATAGCGATGGCCGCGCAGTAGGCACTCACACATAAAACAAACCAATGTATATTTCAGTGGTCCCCAAACAAAACCCCTGGAGCGGCAAACACACTTGGCATCACATCGGAAATGCTCCTGTGAAGCCGCTTCAACCTCTCTTTTTCTTAGAACATACATAATACGTGTGTCTGCTGCGTAATATCTATGCGTGTGTCGCCTGCGATGGCGGCAGAATTATACGTTCCTATCCCATTGGATAGGCTTTTGGTATTTTGGGCACCACTGTATTAGATGGTCGGTGATAGCGACCAGCGTCCTGTTTTTACAGTTGTATGCAAAATAATGACCTTAGGCCGGCTAAAAATTCCTGGTTTGATAATCAGAAAAGTCGTTAAAAAAGTGGCATGGAAATGCTTTTTTGGCGTCAAAATGAGTTAAAACATCGAGCTAAAGTCAATCTCAGTAATTTTGAATGCAATCCATCTTCGATTCGAGTATCGAGCTTAATTTAATCTCGGGTATTCTTGCACCAAGCCGACTTCGAGCAATTCAAAACAATTTCAAATATCGAGCTTAAGTCAATATCGGACCTTCTTGATTGGATCCGACTGAGGGATCAAATCGAGCTCTAATAACAAGAAAGAATTAGTGTGAGCTTTAGTCTGGTTCAAGACAAGAATTCCGGTTTGAAAAGTCAGTACTCAAATCTGTCCTTCTCGTACTTGGTTGGTGAAAATCCCGGCTTGACCAACTTCTAAGTTCGTTTGGGATTGATTTGTGTACACTTAGGCCAAAACAGACTATAGGTAATAGAGCCCTGCATGAATGGAGTTAAAGGGCCTTTGATTCATGTTTAAAAAAAAAGGTTCAAGTAAATCTGCTAACAATTTTTTAGGATCAAATTAGTCAGCTCAAATTTCCAGTGACTCCAAACAGATCAAACTCCAGTGGTTCTACAGATCGAATAAAGTCAAACAGGTTGAGCCCATCTAAAAGTTTTTTTCCAAATTCGCAATTTGCTATGCTCCGGTCCTTCCTCGAAGGACGTTGCTTCATTGGCGAGCTGAGGGACAATAGGCTCAAATATCTGCCGCATTAGAGTGGGTTTGACCCAAGAAGGTAATTGAACTAGTAATGTGCACCAGGTATTTCCAGTTGCAGACGCCCAAAACACTTAGTTGCCAGCCGTGGCTGGACCTAATGATAATCTGTCTCTGGGGCACTGCCTGTCACATCCATTTAAACGGGTTGGAGACGGTGCACAGCAACATATTCGCATGATGATCGCTGCCCCCCGGTATATCCGCTGCAACTCCACCCTTAGAGAGACTTTGGCACTCCCCCAGTTTGCACTCATCTCAATCGTCAAACCAGCAGATGTAGAGACGGATTGCAGGCCCACCAAACCTTATGTTATAATAAAAACGCACACAAGTATTATTAAAGATGCGATGTTATTTTTTAAAATTATCGTTTAAAACATTATTTTTTGCACCATATCATCCTTCGATGTAATTACAGACCTTTTCTCTGATATGAGGTTTCCGGCTTGGAGGCTCTCTCTGATGAGGCACTGCTTGCAGGAGTGGCAAAAATTTTGCAGCTAGCTTTGTACAGAAGGGAAAAAACTCGTCTCTATGGTTTTCCCACCATTTTAACGGATCAAAGTTTTACTAAATCTGCTCATACTGCTCGTATTGCTTTTATTTCGATTAATTATTAATTTTATTTAAATTTGCTCAGAAATGAATGAGAATTAAGCTAGAGAGGCTTCCCAATAATAAGTAAAGAAAGGACCTCTATCTCGGTTACTTCCAAAACATTGAGTCTCCTTCTACTAGTAGTTTTCCTTCTCTTTCTCACACTGCCAATTGCTGCAGCAAAGAGTTTAGGTGACTCGGTGACAGGTAAAGGCCCCAACCTTCAAAAGAGTTTTAAGCAGCCGTCACCTTTACCAGTCACTAGCCTTAGCAGCAAAGTATATGGCTATAGCAGTAGGTCTCATTCCCTATTGCTTAAATTAAAGTTAAAGCAGTAAAAAATGTCAAAATTTTAAAATTCTTTAAAAATTGCTTGAAAATATACAAAATATTTCAGAAGAATGTATAAACATTTTAAAGCATAAAAAAAGCTAAGATGGCATCACTGCTACTTAGTCGCGTAGCAAAAGGAATGCAACATGTGGCCACTGAATGCAACATCAAAATCAAAGTGGCACCAAGTGTCAAGCATCTTTACCAGCCCTTTCCCCCATAATTCCAGAGTTTGTTTTATTTTTTCTTTTGCTTCGTTTCAACCCTGTACAAAGCTGTTGCCGAGCTCCTAAACGTATTAAGGCTCTGTGTAGGTTGAGAGTTTGTTCGTGGTGGGGTTTCGTTTGACTTCTTATCACTGTTCAATGAAAGATGGCTTTTATAAAGGTGAAGCAGACTTTAATAGGGAGTCTTAAATTTTAAAAATTGTTAGGGGTATTACTTGATTTAGTTCCTCGGTTGAAGGCCGAATCCAAACAACTCAGTTTTCAGAGGGTTTTCTTAGCAAATTACCTTAAAGCTAAAGCTAGTAGCTGTAGAAGGCGATGGCCACAATCTCGTTTTTTCCACAACTGAAATCGAGCCACCGACTTTAAGTGTATATGATTCTTCCTTCCCCACCTTCTCTTCAACTGTAGCAACCAACAACTTTAACCCTAACAAAAAAAATATCAAAATAACAACAATCACCATTTTCATCACTAATTAAGTCATAAAAATGTTGTACACTGTTTGACAGCTCATAAGAAATATTGAAATGCAAAAATGGCAAGTTGGCAAAGTGCGCCTAATAATTTGACAGTTTAGTTATTTCCTGTCCTCCCCCCTGCGTCTCCCCCCTCTCCACACACACACACGCTGTCTGTCTGGGGGTAGTCGAAACTTTACTGGGAATTGGAAAATGCATTTTGCGGTCGCAAGTTGCAACTTTTGCATGGCAGTCGAAATAAATTCAATTGCGGTTTTATGATTTTTCCCTATTTATGTCACTCCAAGGCAAACCCACACTCACACACACACACACAGAAATCGAGGTGCAAAGTTGAGTCAGAGGTAAGAGGTTCTGACATTGCGTGCAGCAACCTAAAGAAATTTATGTTGTGTCTTTTTTCCCTACATGTGAGTGAGTTTCCAGACCGAGTTCAAAACTGTCAGCAGACATTTAAGTTGCCAACGAGCCACGCCCCCCACTCCCCACTCCCTCCCCCCTCAGCGCATGTGTTTTTATTTAAAGTATGCCAAACAGCAGCAGAATAGCACAGAACTTAAACCTTTTGGCAAACAACTTTGGCAGTGTCGGCGGCATAAATAAAAATACGATGTCTCGTGGTTGGGCTGGAGGACAGGAGTCTTCCTTTTTGGCTTTCTGCATATAAGTCGCGCGATATTCATATTAATAATATCCGTTTGGGGAGACCCCAGCAGACCCTGCACCTGAGCACAGAGTAGAGCAGAGCAGTGCAGGCGAGACGCGCGCACACAGGATATAAAATAAATTAAGGCACAAAAATATGAAAAATTGTACGAAAATGCCAAGAAGCCGAAAGGCAGCAATGCAGGAAGCGCAATACCTTTTAATGCGACAAAAATTTCAGCCAACATATCAGCCAGAGGGAGGGGGGAGGGGGGCAAGGTGTAGGGATGGGAGTTTGCAAACGACGTATGCGAGCAAATCGCTAACTACTGCATAAACAGGCTGCAGGCAATGAATGCCAGTCAAGGATACCACGAACTTGCGAAGCTTAAGAAAGCAGACAAGGAAATGCTCTATAATGTAGAAATGTTGACCTTTTAAAAAGATTTTTGGGCGCTGTCCTAGTATTTGTAAGTCACTAAAGAAAAGCTTTCAATGTGCTGAAAACATTAAACAAATGAGCTTTAAAGCTCTCTATATAAGTCGGCAGCGTCCCAGGAAAACTAAAGCAAAAAGAGCAGCTTTTAGAAGATCTCTATTCGCTTGAATATATTAAAACAAATGAGCTTTGAAGCTCTCTATGATGGCTCTCTATATAAGTCGGCAGCGGCCAAGGAAAACTATTATAGCCACAAAGAACAGCTTTTGAAAGCTCTTTGTCCGCTATTTGTATATGTGTACGAAAATGTTCTCAAATGAGCTTTAAAGCTCTCAATTATAGCTCTCTATATAAGTCGGCAGCGGCCAAAAGAAAACTATTAAAGCCACAAAGAACAGATTTTGAAAGATCTCTGTCAGCTTTCTGTATATTGTATACGAATGTTTTCACAAATGAGCTTGAAAGCTCTCTATATAAGTCGGCAGCGGCCAAGGAAAACTATTAAAGCCACAAAGAGCAGCTTTTGAAAGATCTCTGTCAGCTTTCTGTATATTGTATACGAATGTTTTCACAAATGAGCTTGAAAGCTCTCTATATAAGACGACAGCGGCCAAGGAAAACTATTAAAGCCAAAAGGAGCAGCTTTTAGAAGATCTCTATTCGATTGAATATTTTAACAAATGAGCTTTGAAGCTCTCTATGATGGCTCTCTATATAAGTCGGCAGCGGCCAAGGAAAACTATTATAGCCACAAAGAACAGCTTTTGAAAGCTCTTTGTCCGCTATTTGTATTTGTGTAATGTTCTCAAATGAGCTTTAAAGCTCTCTTCTCTTATATAAAGTCGGCAGCGGCCAAAAGGAAACTATTAAAGCCACAAAGAGCAGCTTTTGAAAGCTCTCTGTCCGCTTTCTGTATATGTATATGAATATTTTTACAAATGAGCTTTAAAGCTCTCTATTAAAGCTCTCTTATAAGTCGGCAGCGGCCAAGGAAACTATTAAAGCCACAAAGAGCAGCTTTTGAAAACTCTCTGTCCGCTTTCTGTATATGTATATGAATATTTTTACAAATGAGCTTTAAAGCTCTCTATTAAAGCTCTTTATATAAGTCGGCAGCGGCCAAAAAAAAACTATTAAAGCCACAAAGAACAGATTTTGAAAGATCTCTGTCAGCTTTCTGTATATTGTATACGAATGTTTTCACAAATGAGCTTGAAAGCTCTCTATATAAGACGGCAGCGGCCAAGGAAACTATTAAAGCCACAAAGAGCAGCTTTTGAAAACTCTCTGTCCGCTTTCTGTATATGTATATGAATATTTTCACAAATGAGCTTTAAAGCTCTCTATTAAAGCTCTCTATATAAGTCGGCAGCGGCCAAGGAAACTATTAAAGCCACAAAGAGCAGCTTTTGAAAACTCTCTGTCCGCTTTCTGTATATGTATATGAATATTTTTACAAATGAGCTTTAAAGCTCTCTATTAAAGCTCTCTATATAAGTCGGCAGCGGCCAATTAAAACACCAAAGAGCTGCTTTGGAACATTTTCGAATATTTTCTCAATTGCCAGTGGTCAATTCTCTGCTCACATTGCCGACCACTACTGTACTTAACTTAATAGTTGCGCTAGTCTGAACCGCCTAGCATTACCGTAAAGGCTCGATCCCGTAGAGAGGGACTAATCATTTGTCAAACAACAACAACAACCGCTTGGAAAAAGAGGCTACAAACTCAGTTCATGCTGGGTGCTGAGCGCGTTGGTCACCTCTTCTGTACACCACTAATTTTGCCTAAATTCAATCCTATGCCAAATTCTTATTCCTAGTCCATACTACCCCAACAGCACAATAGTGAAGTCCACCCTACCTTTCTCTGACCGCCCGCCCAGCCATATCCCAAAGCAGACAGCCACAGAAAAAGATGAAGAATATGATTTATTTTCATTTTTTTACTTACTTTGGCTGGAAACATTTCGGCGTGAAAATCATTGAACTAATAGCATGTGACGTGTGGGTGGATTGGAGGCAGACCCCTTCAGAATTTGTGAAAAGAAATCCACTAATTTTGCATGCCATCAAAAGGAAAACATATTACGTGTACTTGAGGGTACGAAAGCTCAAACAATGTGCGCTCGTTATTTGTGTCATTATGCAGCAGATACATTCGCTTATTCATATGCCAGAGCATTGTCTTGTTTGGCTGAGGAATCCGCGTCGTGTACTTATGAAATCAGATTCCAGGGAATGTCAATATTATGCGTTGCCTCCCACCCGGGATGTCCTTTGCCTTCGCCTGCTTAGTCGTCGCCGTCATCAGCGCTTCAATTGTTTCACTCATGTGTAGAAGTGCACTCCAAGCGGAAAATATTAATAGAATAATGACGTACTATTGTTTACTATTCCGCCATTGTTTGGCGGCTACTCAGTGAGCTGGAAAATTAAGCGCTTAAGCTGAAAATTATACTCTTCCCTACTAATCTCCATGCATAACTCTTTCTTTCAGTGTTTGGACTGGACTCACCTTTGGGACTGTTTCCGCCGGGCATCGATCCTGGCAAACTCTACAATCCTCTCATGGAAATGAGCGATCCCCGCGATATGCCAGGAGGTCCGCCGCCGTTTCTTAAAAAGAAAAGTAAGTAGCCAAATTAGAAATGGACCCAGTTGAACTTTCGCCAAAATACAAACAACTAATTAACCTCCGCAGACGAGAAAGGTACCAAATCGAATTGCAGCCTGATTGGCGTCGATCACGTTGAGGCAGTGAAGCTTGTAGCAGCCAACGTTCCGTGCTTGGTTACAATACTTCACACCTGACTGATTGATCTCTTGGGGGTTGCCTGTAACTGAGTTCAGGCAAAAGTTCGACTTGCCCAACTTTTGCTCACGTATTCGCAAAACACTTTGGTAATTGAAGAGCAAATAGAAACGATCATAACTAGCCCAAGAAGTGGCGGAAAAGGTCACTTGCCAACACGATCTTTGATCATTTCCTTTTCAGTTTTTTTTCTCCTTAAGCCGCATTCAGTCGTTCCAGATGCGATCACTGCGATCACTCGTGCGATCATGTGAGGCGGCAAATTTGTTTTTGTGGTTTTCCTGTGCGTTCGCTCGTTCAAGAAAATTGTTTGTTTGTTTCTTTATGGGTTTTCTTGAATGGGAATGGAGCAACAACATGTGCACCTATGCATATCGTAAACGTAAACGACGTTTTTTGATTGACAAATAGGCGAGCCAATAATATCGAAGTTTTGTAGTGTTGCAAGTGGAAACCTCAGAGAGTTAATGAAGTTTTTTTTTTTTGTTGTGATTTAAAAGTGGTTCAGAAATCAATTATCTGTTGCTTAGTGATTGCCAGCTGATTGACAGCAAGTGAGCAGGAGAAAGATTTGAATCTGATCTGCATGTGAGCTATTTGACAGTTCGCTGGCGTTGATGGGTTAAGTGCTTACAAGTTGCTCATGTGATTGGAAACGCAGTTAAATGATGTAGGCGCCAGCTTAAGCTTAAGTGTGCGAGGAAAGTGGGAAGAGGATTAGAAAGGTTTGAAGATAGTTATGAAAGATTTGGTGTGGCTAAGCAGTTTAGTGGACTTTCTTCAAGGAAACAATGTGACCTCTAAACAATCAAAAAACTGAGCGGGATGGTGTTTCTATTGTTTTGAAGCTAAAGTTTCATTTTAATATGGGTTATATAGCCACAAAATTGAACGAATCAAGGATTTTTCGTACTTACAGCGAGTCAAAAAATTCTACAGAACACTTTCTTAATTCAAGTACAAAATATCTATAAAATCAAATTGAAATAGAAAGCCAACAAAGTCAGCAACAAAAAGATCAAATTACTTTGTCCGAAATCGGCCCATAAAACACTCAACTGTTTCTTATTAAGTGATAAGTAGGGGACTATTTACATATATTTCCCAAATAGCGAATAATAACAAACATTTTTAAATAAAAATAGGCTTTTTTATTATTCAAAATTCATAAATTTATGTACTTTTGCCTTCGCTCAAATCAATTTTCAAAGCACTTTTTCCATTTCGATTTTGGGATTTTGGGACACCTCCAAATCATGGAAACAGCTTCGTAAGGCGTAGAAAAACGTTCACCAAGCAGTTTATTTTTGATATTGGGGAATAAAGAGAAATTATTGGATACCGGTCAATAAGTCGCTTGTATGACATGATGAGTAAGAGCTTGCATTGTCATGATGGAGAATGATTCGTCTTCGGCGTTTAGTTTTGCGAATTTCTCTAAAGACTTCTGTCAAACAAATGGATGTGTATTAGAGAACTGCAAAAATCACTTTTTATTCTTGATTGCCTCATACCCAAAAATTCTTACTCACATTTAATCAATCATCAAAACTCATTGATGAATATATTCAGCTCGACCGCAATCGCAACGAGCGGTTGAGCCAGAGTTTTTTTATGTTCATATTTATTCATCGAACAAAACTCTGCTTCGAATAAAATCAGAGCCATACCCCAAACGCGCTCGAAAATTTCAGCGCCGACTGGCCAGCGCAATGCTCTCTCTTTCTTTCCATATCTCTCAGCGTTTTTCGAAGAGTTTGTTCATACGAGGTGATTTTCGTTCTTTGATCAATTGTCGTTGAGCCAAACGAAGAAAATACCCGAACTGATTTTAAGAAAGACGAACATGATTATACTCAGAGTGCCAACAATAGGATTGAATTAAACTCAACGGCGAACATGTTGAGTATGCACGTTTGATGCATTGTGCGCAAAGCCAGTTTATTCGGGTGTCGGAAAGGTAGTCACATGACCCATTCGGACGAAGAAACAGGAGCCGATTTGCTTCACAATGCTTCGTGCGGGAACAACTTTTATAGGATTTGGCTCGCTTGTTGATTTGTTTAAGGCTCATACGCATATATCCATGATTCGTCACCTGTGACGATCTTATAAACGTCTTTTAAAGCACCGCGTTCATATCCAATCCACACGAGACTTTTTTTGAGCGATTGTCAAATTATACTGAATCCAACGCGAACAAACCTTTTTTACGGCCATGCTAAATCTTACATATGGGCATTTCCACAGACTGGTCCACCGAGATTAAAAAAAAATTGTTTTGTAAAAATGATTTTTCTTAACATAGCATTGAAAACAAAAATCAAAATAAATACTAAAATGTATGTACAGCGTTTCTGATTCTTTACTATAAGAAAATTAGCCTGAATACCGAAGATTTGTCCATTTCACTGTTAGCTGTTTTTTAGATGTCGCGTAAATCTTCATAATATTAAAGCTTATAAAAAACAAAACTACTGTAAATAATTGAATATCATTGCACTCAATAAAAAGCTGCATTATTCCCCTTTATTTAAAAGTTAACTGCTTCAAAATTTTTATTTAACTTTCGCAGATTTATGAATTTTTTTAGATGCAGTCGAAAACGACTTCCATTTTTGTCGCGTGATAAATCTTAAGGTTTTTTTTAAGTATATTTTAATCGTCAAATCGACTGACCTTTTGCACTAAATGTACTGCTGCCAAAATTCTACCAACAAATAGAAACAAAATCAAAAATTCTTGTTGTCTTCTATATTTTTCCGCACTCTAAAGGCGTACGAATGTCAAGTTAGCGACTGTGGAAATGCCCATATGCTGGTGAAACTAATGTTTAGGAATGCCTCAATCACATGACGATCTTGCATTATCAGTTGACGCACAGCATTGAAAAATTTTAGCACAACAAGCGATATTGGACAACCTTCACGGAATTCCTCGTTAAGCTAACTACAACCACGATTGAATTCACTAGACCAGCCATATATAGTGGTTTTTGATGATGCTTTATCGCAATTGAAAGAACTGAGCTCATAGAAACAGTCTTGTTGAGATAATCCACGTCGAAAGATGTGAAAAATAGTCCAGCGATAACCTTCTCTTTCAAATTTTAGGCTAAATTGATTTTTTCAACTCACTGTCAACAACACAAATAGCGCTAGTATATTAATACGTTGCGTAGCGCTAGTTTAATACGTTGTATTTTGGTATTACCAGATTTGAACTATTGACATTAGTGCTACCAGTTCCCGACATATAAACATTCTCCAGTGTAATCGATTTTTGACCTACAGTTATACCTTCCTTCTGTTAAGCTTTATTTGATAGCAAGCAGATCCCTCATTTTAAGAACAAATCGGATCTAGATCAATAAATTTATGGCTCTAAAGCAGTGTCCGGCACCGTTCAATTTTCTGTGTATACAAGTAGCGACGTCCATCCTCTGTAGCAGCGGCGTCGATACACAGACACCATACGAGCGTACACTGCTCTCTTTCGCAATTACAAACATGTGCTAACTGAGAGCGCTCTCGCGTGTCTGAACGCATACATGCAAAGGCAAAATAAGCATGTGTGTTTTGCCGGACACTGCTCTAAAGCTAAGTTCAAACTCGCAAATTAACTTGCACAAGCTGTCTTGATGGAGTTTTTCTAATTTAGGTCCGAATTTGTCTAGGTATTATTACACACGCCAAATAAATTTGCAAATAAAAATTTGTCGAAACTTCAAAAGTTTGCATTGAATTTGGCTTTAGTGTTCACACTCTGAAGTTCAGTTTGCGACAAGTTTGTGTTTCCCACAAGGTTTGTCCATAGCAGCTGACAAATTATCGACTAAGTGCGATTTAAAAATATCGCGCTTATCGAAATCTCGAATTTCTTAACATTTATACAAACTCGGATGTGGACGAAAATCGAACCAAAAAAAATGTATTAAATATTTGCCTTGACTCTGCAAATTGTAAATTGTCTGCCAAAAGATGAAAGTCTCAGAACAAAACGCAGTGAATAGAAACCGAAGTATTCTACATAAAGTATAAGAATCCAAATGAAATATCAAAATTTATTTACAACATCCAAGCAATTGAAATTGCTTAGAAAAACATCACAAATTGCCAATAGTTTGTTCTTACAATTGCCTTGCAAGAACAAACTCGCCAAATGCATTAACAGTTTGCGAGAGAGTTTTCATAATGTGTTCAGACAGCAGGCAAAGTTTAACAAAACGTGACCTTTCAAACTCGGCAAATCGATTTGCCGAAGCCTTTGGTTGTAAATAAATATGAAGTTTACACACAAACTAAATTTGGCAATTTTTGGGCATTTCGACTAAATAATTTGCTCAAGTGAACATAGCTTAACAATAACCATATCGATTTAATTTTATAAAATAATTTATTTTAGAATTTGCAGATTTGAACTAAGATTGCTGATACTTATTTGTTCATATGCCAATTCTTGTGACTGATTTAACAGGAATTGTTAAATATCTACCGAAACGGTCTATAAGTCGTATTTTGGTTGTGTAAAAACTCTAACTTAAAATACGAATTTATTACTTGGATAAAGTTTTTTCCTAAACGCCGTTCGCACATTGATTTTTCTCCGCGTGTAGCAGCAACCTCTAATGGCTTAATTTTCTACTTCAGAAACGTGATCACATACCAAAAGCCACAGATTCGCTCATCTTCTACCATGACAAATGTTGACCAAATTACAAAAAAAAAAAAAAAAAAAACAAATCAGTAAATAGAACGCTCAAATCTGGCGTATAGCACGATATTCTTTATGCCAATATAAAACAAAACCAAAAACCCGTTGAACTACTGATAAGAATCTAGAGCTGAAGCTGGAGTTTGGTCGTGGCCCGTGCATTCGTGTGGGTGTGATTAACTGATTTGTTCACATTCATTTGTTCATTTGGCGTTTGTTTTTGGTGAAACGTGATTTGCGATTTGTAACAAATTCAAATTTCCTTTATGTGAAAGTCTAGCACAGAAGGAGGGGGTGGCGGTGGGTAGAATGGTTTGTTGTCTTTGCCAAAACAATGCATTCGAGGTAAAGGTCAGACCCACGTTGTGACCCTGCTTAATTCGAAAATCAAGGCAAAATGTTTCTTACAATTTCTCTAAATATTTTGCTTAGAACATTCCTCTCAAATTCCATCAACAGGAATAGTGAATGATTGTAAGCTGCAAATTTGACTTCATCTAGGCCTTCGTTGCCTTCCTGCCTGCCTCTTGCCATTGTCAACACAACAACCTGTGGCTTTATGTGGCGCTCTCATTGTTGTTGTTTCTGCCAGGCACCAAGAGTTCATATCTGTGGATCTAAATTGAGTTTTAGCGGCGCATGTGACGCCGATGCATACTCGTAATTTGCATATGGAAGGAAGGCCGGGGCTGGGCCGAGGCCAGGATGGCAAAATGCAATGGGAACCACCGCAGCGTTTTCGAACTGATCGCAATGTGCAGGGTGTGTATGAGCTGAAAGGCACAACAACAACAATAACAACAACTTCCCAGACAATAGCCGACTTTCAACGAAAATAATGTCTAGGCAGCAGCCAAAGCATATGGGGCCAGAAGATTGAAACATTAGCAGATGTTGGCTATGAGATAACCTCCATCGATTTGGTTTGTGTCTGTCTGTAAAGTCTTAACCCATGTCGACTCAGATGTCTTTTTAGGAGAGCAGAGTGAAGAGACTTCAAAATCCTCTAAGTAATGTATCAATATTTTTGAGCAATAGTTTTGTATATTTTGGTTTGTTGAATACTTTGAATTTCAATTCAGTCCCAGTTCCCACAACAACAAAACAAATTATTACTGACCTTAGAACCGAAAAAGGCTAACAAAAACACATTGCTGAGTTGTATAATCGTCAAAAGGAAGAAATAAATAAAAGCATCAATGATTCTGTATTATGCTTATTTTCTCATAAAGATCAAATGCAATCTTTCGCTAAGAATGAAGAAAATAAATAAATAAATGACTTAATTGCTTCTTTTGACGGAATGTATAGATTTCCTGAAAATTCAAATGCATTAAGGCTTTGGGAGAACTTTAATTGTAAAGAACTTAAAAAATTTCGATCCAGTATTAATCAAAAATTACTGGAATACTTAATAACGATTAACTTTAACTTGGCTCGAATATTAAAATAAAAATATCAATACTTTGAATTACAATCAAAGTCGTTTTTTTTACAGCATACCCTCTAAATTTTTTACTTTTAAGTCAAAACAGTTATAAATAAAATTTCAAAAGGTAGGACCATGGTAACCCGTGCCGAATTGCATTGAAACATTTCAGTACTTTCTATCTGAGGCTGACGCTAACGAGTCGATGTGCTTTTGTTTACTTGTCATTTGATTATAGCAAAGAAGATGAACCATTTCACATTAAATTCTGATCCAGCTTAATCATAATAAAGTAATAAATTTTAACAGTGCTTCATTAGCAGCAAGAAAACAGATCATATCGTTTAAATACTTCAGCTCAAGCCATCTGGTCTGTTTGTCAACCAAAGACAATTCTAATTAAAATTTTACTTTTTCTTGGTGGCAATGACGATCTTTACTCATAAGATTAATTTCATAATTTTTGGAAGCTTGTAATACCCAAATGGTCTATGTTGTTCAAAGGCAATTGCTGGTGCAAACATGATTATAAACCGCGAACCAAGGCTTCGTTGGCAAAACTGAAAACGCTGATCTGTCTATTTTTAGATCTGGTTTATGGCCTATATAAATAGATTTGTGCGCGAGTCTAAATATGGTACTCCATATCGCGGTTTTTTGGCTGTGGTATACCATCTCTTAGGGACATGCAATAAGCTCATCATAAAACCCGATTTTAATAAAAATCTACCGTGCGCTTTTAAAGATATTCAAGAACGAAGGTTTAACCCCTTCTGAAAGTACCTTAACCGATTGCACGATTGAAGTGAATTTTTAATTTTGCGTTCCCAATGACCCAGTCCATATTTTCTGAATTTTTGAAAATTTTATCTTAAACCATTAAAAACTATTTCAAAATTGTTGTCGTTGTGTGTTGCAAGTACAAAAGTACCCATAAAACGCGAACCGGAGCTTCATTTGAAAAATTGGGTATGAGGTGATGCTTACAGGGGACCCTTTTATCAAAATTGAAGTGTCTTATGTCGGGTTTTTCTTTAGTGTTGTAATAAGTAGTAAGTCAGTACCAATTTTCAATTTTCATGTAAGAAGTTTGGGTTATTGTTGTCCAATCTCAATAATATTTAATTTGTGAGTTAATGAGGTCAAATGGAATAAAAATAGAGGGTATGCGTATTTGATTTCGCAAAAAAATTTCCTTACGTTTTGGGACACTCTAATGAATATGTTGAAGTAAGTTCCATTAATATTTTCTAAAGAAATAAAAAAATTTCAAAATTATTCCTAAGGCACGGTTCGAACCTGAACCTACATTCAGTGGCCTTCTGAACTAGCTTTGTGAACCCGAAACAACCAAGTTTCGCTGGTTTGAGCTCTGGAGAGAACCCCTTCCATTTATTAGTAGGTCTTCACCCGTTTGTGGTGCTGTACTGTAATTATTTTTATTTCCCTTGTTGTTATTGTTATTGGTTTAGGTTGCATATTTAATTTGTTTTAATATTAAAATTTGCTACTCAATAATTATTCGCCTAATCAAACGAATTTTGCTGTATCAATGAAAACTCAACTTCAGCTAGCGCCATCTGTGGCATCACCTATCAATCCCTTTGGCTGCAGGCAATAAGTCCCCAATGAAATAAGTCCCCAAACGATAAAATGCAATAAGGCCCCAAATTTGGGGTGTTATTTCATATGAAATAATACCCCAATTTAAATTATGAAAATAAGGCCGCACTAAAAAAAACAAATAAATGAAAAAAGGCCCCAAATTTGGGGGTGTTATTCATATGAAATAATACCCCAAATTTTTGTAAATATTTTTAAATTAAGATTTTTTTAGTAAGAAATAGTGAAAATTTGATACAAAAAAATCGCGCGATTTACAAGTTTCAAATTTTCGCCTGCGGCGCTAAGATTGATACATTTTTTTTCAATATAAAAAAATAAAGCTTGTATAAAATTTTCTGTTCTTTTACGTAAATCAAACTTCCAGTCTACGCAGAGTCCAAATATTTTTCTGCACTCCATAATTTTAACTTTTATTTTTATGTCTACTTCTGCACAATGCATATCACTAAACTGATCAACATACTCTAAAGCTTCTCACAGAACTAATTTTAAAACGTTACTTACTTAGTCTAAGAACACCTGCAGTTAAGAAAATTAAGCGTTATTTTTTGTAGTTTTCTTCACATTTTATCAAAAATAAGAAAATGAAATAAGATCCTAAAAAATCATTTTAAAAATTGACGTCTTATTTCCTGATAAAAATGAAATAAGGCCCCAAAAATTTGTTTTGCGGTCTTATTTCATTTCTTCTTTTGGGGACTTATTTCATTTTGAAATTTTATTTAGGAAATAATGCCCCAAAAAATGAAATAACACCCCAAATGTCAGAAAAAATCGTTGTTTTTTGTTTTCCATATAAATTTTTGGGGCCTTATTTCATTTTTGTTTTGGGGACTTATTTCATTGGGGCCTTATTTCGCAGCGCCAATCCCTTTAGGGCCACAGCTGCAGCCTTGCTTTGGGTCTTTCTCTTCAATGTAATAGCTAGTAATATTATAATTAATAAAGTTAGTTACAATAGATAACTAAACAATCCTATATGGTGGCGCCATTTGTGTTCCAACAAGGGTAACTTGTATTAGGCTGCCTCTTTTTGTTGATCGGCAATATGCAATGACTCAGCAATGACTTCCTCAAGAACTCAGTTTTAATGCTTGTGAATTACCGAATGTGTTCGGTCTCAGGGGCTAAATCTGGATAACTCTGCGGTAAACATTACTTGCGTTGCGGATGACTGCAGACTATGCGAGTTGCATTCTATTTCTTGTGGGTGTTGTGGCTTCTGAATTATTTTCTTCATTTGTATTAGAGTGCGCGGCCGTAAGCTGGCTCTGGGCACCTTTAGCTCGTCTAGTTCCCGAGATCTAGGTTTCGGCTGTTGATGCTGATCAAGGATACATATACTTCATGATTTCGGGGATGCTTTCTTCTGCCTGTAACATTTGTATGACTTAAGTATACCCTTCTTACTCAATGTGTAATGAGTAAATTTATTTTTCTTAAATTCTTGCATTTGTTTCTTTCATACACCACAGCAAGCGTTGTGTAGTGTCATATCAACTGGTACCCCTCTCACATAGCGAATTTTGATGACTATACCTTACTAATTATACCATGGGGCTGCCGAGTTATATTTCATGACTTGCGAGAAAATCTTTTTACATTTTGCATTTTATTATTGACTTTAATTTGAATTATTATTTAAAAATGCGTCATAAAACATCAAATTAACTCATAACTAGAAAATGGGAAATGCAACCCTGTTTGAGGAGACGGAACATTTTATAAGACACAAACCTTTTAAGTAGATTTTCAAATAAGAAAATTGAATTTCTGTGACTCCCATGGATTGTTCGAGCGTTTTGCAAGCCAACCGAGGCCAAAATCTCTAGAGAGATTCCCAGGACATCTTTATGACAGTTTTGGTAGTTATTTGTAACTTCTTCTTTGGTTTTATGCTTTGATATCACAACCGTTGGCTCCAGTTGTTCACACCGCCGGCAGGTTTATCCAGTCTTTCGTTTTTCGGTTGTACAACTGTTTTACTGGATCTTCATCTTCCTAGCGGGTAACATGACAGAAGTAGGGATGAGGTTCATGCGTTCTGCTGTGCATTTGACCAGAGAAAAATCCCATCAGAGTTCGAATCATGTAGAATCTCGGGCAGAGAACTGACTTATGTGAAAAGCCAGAAGCGATGTCCCCTTCTGTCGTCAGAATATCATGCATTAGTTATTGAATATTCGTTACTGCCTGGTTCCCTCAACAACTCTGAAGTGTTAAGGGAACTTTTTGCTGTTCAGATTGTGAGAAATTAAATATTTTCTGTTCGTTGGTTATTTTCACTTTGCAGGGTTAAAGCATTGTCTCATTCTTTTCTGCATTTCTCCTTTACTTACAGTGCCCCGCCCCAAGGGACAGCATTCGGCGCCACGTGGTGGTCCGCCCCGCTCCTGGACCAATACCGAATTAACGGAGGCCCTGCAGCATGTGTGGAACAAAAAGATGACCACATCGCAGGCCTCTCGCATCTTTGGCATTCCCTACAATTCGCTGCTGATGTATGTGCGTGGCAAATATGGCAAGAGTCTTAAGCTGGAGCAGTTGCGCAAGGATTGCATCAGGTAAGTTTTAGTTAAAGCTCATCCCTATGGGCCAATGAGACTTACCATTTCTTTGTCTTTCTAGTGGACCACCCATAGAGATGCTTCAGATGGGCATAAGTGGCGGGAATGGCGGCAGCGGTGGTGGCAGTGGCTCCAGCAAGGGAGAGAAAGAACAAGGAGCGTAAGGAAAAGGACAAGGACAAGGGTTCGGGCGGTGGTGGCTCCCATAATAACTCGGGTGGCTCCAATAATACGGGTCCTTCGGGTGGCTCAGCTGGAAATGGCCAGCATATGCCACATCCCAGTGAGCTGGGTCCCTTGGGACCTTTAGACTTGGAGCTGGGACTGCCCTTGGGTCCACCTGGAGGACCCAGAAGTGGCAGCTCCGAGCCTGATATGCTGGGAGGACCCAATCCCCTGTTCAATCCCTTCAATCCGCAAGGCTTCTATCCCGACTTTGCGGGTGGATTTCCTGGCCTACCGCTGAGCATGTTGAATCTGTTGCCGCCCTCCGAACGACATCATGCGGCAGCGGCTATGCATCATTTGGGCATGACCATGGATGAGGACTGCAAGTCGGTGGGCTCCAAGCAATCCTCCTCGCTGGATGATGACTTCGCGGCACCGCCCGGCTTGCCGCCACACTCACGTGGAGAGAGTGGTCCACCGCTGGCGCAGGCGAATGGTGGCGGGGCCGGGCAGGATTGAAATATGTGGCGGGATTGGGCATCAACGGGGGCTGCCAATCCAATGTTTTACACGCAGGAGCACGAGCTGGCCTGTCGTGAGTTCAATTTCAATCCCAGCCTGTTGATGGCCAGACGCAAGCTGAAGCGAGTGAAGCGTCAGCTCCAAATGCAGGCGCCGCCCGCCCCGCCCCTGAGAACCTAGGCGACACAACTGTGAAATTTGAAATGCAATATTATTTAGTTTTTATCCCGACAATATTTGTACGTATTCTCTACACTTGAGTTACAACGATTTGTGCTTAGTTTTATTTATATTTGTATTTTTGGTGCTTTTAGTTCCTATTTAACCCCCTCCTATTAAGCCCCCCACATCCCCGAGTTTTGCGATTTAATTTTAAGCTAATTGAATATGACAAAGCTTACAAAGCATTTGAGGCAATACATTGAAAAACATTATTTTTGAAATATGCTTGAACGACATAATCAAAAATTGAGTGTGTGTAAATAGAGAGACAGAGAGATAACCAAATCCAATTGAGCAGCATTAGGAGTTGTAGCTGTAGTATTCGACGATGACTGTACCAAAATTGATAGTTGATAGTCCTAAGTAATCGATAGTAGGCAATTTGTATTTGTATAGCACTAACACCCGATAACCCAGGAAACATAGTTGTGCACATCCCCCCACCCCCATCCCCAACCTCATCCTCATCCCTTCTCCTGTCTAGACTCTAGAGGTATCTCCATTTTTATACAACTTCAATTTGTAAAGAAGACGAAGAACCCAGGTGACTCATCGTTCCCCGCTCGTAGTTTTAATAATTTATAAGCTCAACAACAACAAAACAACAACAACCACAACAAAACACAAAAGGTAAACATATTTTAATATTAATTAATATTAATAACAATTTGTGTGTAAGAGAAAACGAAACAACAAAACAAAAACATTACGATATATGGCATAAATATAAAATTAGTAAAAGTTATTAAATAAAAACGTTAAATGCGATTATCCATTAAGATTGAAATGCGTATTACTGGGTTAAACCTATGACTTGGACACATGATGACAATGCGATGAGGCATGGATTTTGAATGGGGAAAACCGGAGGCTACATTGTCGCTTTGAACAGGCTAACTTTAAACAAAACAAATCCGTCAGAATACAGATTTTTATGACCTTCCGAACCTCTTTCGGGTAAAAACAGGGCTCACATAAATGCTTAACGTAGACTCTTTAATGCACTGATACAGTGCATACAGGGATATGCAGCAGGAATCTAGGAAGCAGGAAATTTTGGTCAAAGTCAATCAAAAGCAATAAAAAACATTCAATCTGGCATGTTCTCAATTCCGTTACTGTTTGAAAAGTAAATCGAACACAGTTCTGCTCCGGTTTTGTTTCGTATTTCCAATTCCGAATGAAATTGATCTCTTTCTACTTTTTGCAAACCACCGGTCCAAACCAGTTTGGCACTAGATACATAAGAGAGACGCCACAAGTCCAAGCGAAACGATCGAATATGGAATAGATAAAAATGAGAGAGGCTGAATTTTTCGTTTTACCTTTCGTTTTTGCTGGCACTGCCAAATTCTAGACACATTCAACAATTGAAAATGATTTGTACATTAATATAACACTTAAATAACCCAATTTCACTTACCATTTCTATTCAATCAGAGAACTATAAAAAAATCAGTTTATGTACATTAGGGTGAACGCCGATAAAAAAGTTAACTGATACCATCTTAAACGATTACTTTTATGGTGTAGAGTAATATATCAAAAATCAAAAAATTTTAGATCATGTTTTAAACCTCTGCGAAAAGCGTTAAAAGTTTCAACAAATATAACGTATACAATACGTTCACCGAATCGAAATTTCGTCGACGAACTCTCCGTATCATTTTAAAAGTTGTCAAATTTGAATTTAATCAAGCAACAAACAAATATGGAGCAGGAATCGAATGCATTTTTGATTGGAAAACTACACTAAAAAAAAATCATTCCGTTTCGGGTTTACTAAAAATGGGTTGATCCCGGAAGCGAAATCAATCCGTTCGGGATTAATTTTTAAAGACTTAAAAAAATTGTTTTTATGGAGAGGAGGAGGAGGGGGGATTAGAGAAACACCGCCACCACTTGAATATAAACTGTAATTAAACATTGAAAAACTTTTTTTCTTACTTACTTTACTGGGACTTGAGACTTGGACCTCCGAAGACTAAACAACACACGGACGACGTCACGTTAGACAACTCGATTATCAGACCTAAGCAAGACGTGGTGACAAAAAAGTATTTAAGAGACTCATATTCTGTTGGCATTTTTCCGCTCTGATTACAACATCCGTGGAAGAGTGGACTGCACACTCTCTTACAAGCGTGGAGGCCGAGGATCAAGTCCTAGTAGGAGCGTAGTGTTATATATTTTTTTAATGATTTTTGTTTTGTTTTTTAGGTTTTTGATTTTTATTTAAGGTGTTTTTAACATTGTCTATATTTTATAAAATCTTTAAGTCAATTTTATTCGTCAATAACGTCAAAATAAACAATGAGTACGGCATTTTTTTCTGTGTATAGAAATTCCCTCTATTTTTGCCCATAGTAGTATAGTAGTCCGCATTATTTTTAGATCCTGAAAGAATGGGAATCATTATATCAAAGTCAATTTATAAGCATCACAGTAAAAACAGACTATTCGCAGGAACGGCTGCAACCGTGATGCGCAGCACCACACTTCAGTTCGTGGGGGACCTTATTTCAAAGATATCCTGATAGCCTATTGGTGTAAATCTTACTTTAATCTAGAAGTGAACAGCGCAGAATAGTAGGAATTTCGCAGCAGTGGCGTAGATAGCTTTTTGCAATGGGGGGTGATGAAGTAAAACATATTTTTTTGGGTCTTTAGAATTTTATTTAAAGTTATCGGAAAAGTCTTGCTACCATGTTCCGGTTTTCACTAAACTGAATTCGATTTTTTTACATTTTCTCTTTTCTATTCAACATCCAAGGTAATCCGTATTTAGATTAGAAGATTTTTTTAAGTAGCATAAAAGAGTTTAAAAGTTTCTGTCCGCGATCCGCTCAGACAATAACCATTGAAGTTGGAAGTGGTATTGGTAATAAAATATTAATGGTAAGTCGCTATAAAATTTTGGACGATTTTTTGTATCAAAATTGTTCATAATTGACAATCTATCGTCGGAATTTTTTTTATAAGTTTCTGAAAAAAGGCAGGAATACTAGACTATAAAGGATTTCTTATAAAAATGAAGTCAGGTTTCTTGGTTTTTTAAAATCTATTTATCTTCGACTTCGTCCCCTATAATTTCGATTTGGAATCCAAGGGGGGGGGATTGATCATCTTAATCCCCCCCCTTATCTACGCCACTGTTTCGCAGTAATATACTATTTCGGATAAATATATATTTAGTAAATATTATTTTCATATTGGGTAGTTTTAAAAAATTTTTTTTACTAAAGATACCATTTTTTTCATAAGGTATGACTTGTCAAAACCAAGTTTACGCCAACTAGAGTAGAACAAACATACAAAAACTGCCCGATTGATACTGATGCGGTGGGTTGCTGTTTTTCCTAATGGTTTTTTGGCAAGGCTTTTCAATTGCTAACAGCTAACATTCATTTTTATCGGAGTCTGTGCCTTTGGTCATCGGTTCATCTTCTTCGATTATCGAACCGGTTACTTAAATAGTGGTATTTTCAGTACCGACTTATTGTAAAAGCTACTTTGAACTAAGCTTTTGGTCTTTTGTTTTACAACTCAGTGGCGCCCCCTATAGCCTGCTAGTGGCTCCCTCTGGTTTTTTACCTATGGCCCGCTAGATGGCGCTCTGAAAATAATAAACACTACACAACGCTAGATGGCGCACTTGTAAGCTTTTTCAAAATCAAACTTTCAATTTACTCTGTTAGTCGTTATACAAATATGGCGCTCTCCCAGTGCGCTGTCTTTTCGGTACTCCACAGCTTCAGGGCGTTGCTGTCACCTTGATGGACAATTCTTTTTATACCCGTTACTCGTAGAGTAAAAAGGGTATACTAAAGTCGTGCAAATGTATGTAACAGGCAGAAGGAATCATTTCCGACCTTATATATTCTTGATCAGCATCAACAGCCGAGTCGATAGACTTGTCCGTCTGTCCGTCGGCGTCAGGAACACCCAGATCTCAGAGTGGTAAGAGATAGAGGTTTGACATGTATGGGACAAATGCTTCTTTTATCTGCACGCAGATCAAGTTTGTTTCCAATTTTGGCCACGCCCCCTCCCGCCCCGCAATTTGGAAAAAACGTTATATCTCCTACAGTATTAAAGATAGACTGTTTGTACCTTCTAGAGTTAGTTAGTAATTAGCAAAATGAATCGATTTGCCGAAGAAATGATAAAGCTCGGTTGAGCGGTTCTCAGCAAAAAGTGAGCCCCCCCCAACCCCCCCCCCCACCCACCTAAAAAAGTCGCATACTTTTGGATGGTCACACTAAGGAACGCAGGAACACTGTCAAACATGTTTTTTCATTAGTAACGGGTATATCGAAGTCGGTTAGAGCTGATTTAATTACCCGTTTGGTTTTGGCGATGGGATTTTTAAGGAGTGGGTTTCATTGCACGTTGCATTATATAAATATATTGTATGTAAATCAGACGGGGTGCCACAGAAATCTAGAGATTTTTTCGACGATTGGTTTGTAAATCTCTCGGAAAATCGTCTAGTTAGAACACCAAACAATTTCCCATTGAAGTTCCATCTCTAAAAACAGGGCAGTTATTGTCTTAATTTGATGTTTAACTGAAATGTTTTGATTCAGTTACATGTTTTATGACGCATTTTTAAATTATAATTCAAATTTAAGTCATATTCTCCAACAATATATTGCAAAATTTAAAAATTTGTTGGCGCCAAACATGAGGTATAACTTGCAGCCCTTAATCCGCTGCCTTTCAAGTAGATGGCGCCACCATCGACGGCGCTAGTGCGAAAAGAGCTTTGCTGAATCTCCTAACCAAACACGGGAGGTTTGAAACCAACCAATAGAAATTTCTGTGGCACCCAAGAATCGGAATTCGGTAGAAATTTGGTTGGAAGAGGTTTCTGTGACAACCCCGAGTAAGTACTTTACTTAATTATGTGTTACTCACACCAGAGCAGACCAGCCACAGCTACCAGGACCCAAAGTCTGTCGTGTTTTTATGCAAAAGCGAGCCGAACTTATGGTTGTGTGAATCGATGAACACTGAATTGCAAGTAAAACGCCTGTAGTCTGGGGAGAGCTATCTGGTTCACCAACACAAGCATAGTATTCTGTCTTCTCCATTTGGCCGGCACTGATTCACACACAAACCGTATTTGAGTGTGTATGCCGTTCGCTCTTTTTTTAAAGCTCACTCTCCTTCGATTCTCTATCTCGATTTTAGCAAAAGCTGTCAATACTCAATAAACGCTGAGTGCCATACCTGTCATAGTTGCATCAGTTTTGCTATTCAGCAAACTAAAGAGACCGCTCCGGGGACATCGTTTTGACTCGATTGAAATGATAAAAGAAAAATCGCAGAAGGCTCTGAAGGCCATTCCGAAGGAGGACTTTCCCAAGTGCTATGATAACTGTAAAATTCGTTGGCTAAGGTAATTGCAGCGGAAGGGTATTACGTTTGTAGGGGCTGAAATGGATTTAGATAAATTAATAAAAAGTTTTAAAATAATTCACCTTTCTGTTTGATCATATTAGTATTTTGGAGATGTGAAATCGGCCCTTAGTGAATAGTTAAAGTTCTAACCAAATCTATTTAAAAGAAACGTGTCTCTTTCACATTCACCTGTTAAATTTCTTGGCAAAGTTCATCAATTTCATATCTCACATACCACATTTTTGTTGATTGTCAACAACATGGCATATGTATATCGTTTCATGGCTTTTGAGCATTGAACTCTTAATTCAGCATCCCTTTGGCCTTTCCATCACCCCACCAGCCCGCATATCCCAACACATCATCATCAGCCATTGCACAAATTGTCAATATGAATGCAACGGACTGTCACAGAACTGACGATTTGGTCGGTCTGGGCTGCATGACAATATGACCCTTTTGCCAGCCAAACAACTCATCCGTATCCCATGAATGTTTCGGATGTGAATGTGTCGGTGATGACATTTGATGAGTAACACTTTATATGCGGTCACTTTTTTAGTGGCATTGCCAAAACATGGACCCAACCAAAGTTGGAGCCAAAAACATAATCCTTCGGGTAATTCTACTCTGAGCCCGCCAACCGGAGCTGCTCTAACAATTTTTGAACTTTCAATATAATCTCATAAGTTTATAAAAAATACTTTTAAGAACTAAAATCTCAACTCCCATTATTTGCCCATTTTGATGAAAATCTTTTGTGAATCATCGAAATGCTTTAAAGGATTTCGAGTCGCCATTTCGAAATTGGCTTAATTATCATTCCTCGGCTGGAGACAATGACAGTGACCACGACGCATCATCACCTTTGCGTCCGTCATCCCCTGTTGTCTGCCTCAGCTTTAACTCTCTGTTTTTGCATGCAAATGTTTGGCCATGCGTTCCGTCCCTACCCTCCTCCGTCCTGCCCACTCTCTGCTTTTTCACTCTCCGTTAATGTTGTTCTATCTCAGCCATTGAACTCGCAGTCAACGGCTCATTAACTGAAGCGCCAGCCAGCATCGGCTGCAGCCAGCAGTTGGCCTTTGTTTTGAATTTGAATGATTTGGATTGGATGAGTGTGCGCGTTTTTGTTGTCTAAGAAGACGAAATTCAGTGCTAGGCTGGATTGCGTCACGCTGCGCCGCTGTCTGAGCAGAGTTTGATGATACCGACTGAGGGGTATTATCGTCCATAATGATTACACGTGCCTCGATTTGTTTTGATTTACCTGTGTTTGCAGCCGAAAAGGTTGAATGAAATTAGCAAACGGCTCCGGGCGTGTGCATAGAGATAAGCGATGCTGAATGGAGAAAGGGGAGTGGGGATTGGAAAATTCAAAAAAAGGGGCCATATTTGCACATACCAAGTGAGGGAGTGAAGTCTACAGATAAAATGAGCAATTTGTTTCCTGCATTGAATCATACACTGGTTGGCTATTCCGTAAGAAGGAAGTAAATAAAGCAACGAAATTGCAAAATCTTCAAGCAAGGGGTGATAAGATATAGCAACTTAGCTTAACACCAACAACCAAGTGAATATATCCCTGTGCTTCTTCCTTTCTTTATCCTTCGATTGTCTGTATTCAGATCAAGATGTTCTCGCTGCGATCGTTTACACTGTTGAGTAGCTCTGTTAGCTGAGGGAAAAAATAAGGGGGGGGGGGGGTTGTTGTTATTAAAAAAAAGTAACACAAAAGAAAAAAAAAAAGTGAAGTGTATGTGGGGGAGTTAGAGATGTAAGGTACATAAAAAAAGGCGGGAGTATCGAGCATCGATAGTTCTTAAGGATGTGTGAACCAGATAGATGAACTGGATCTATGGTTGGAGCTGGATGAACTGGGCCTGGAACCGCCATGGGTAAAACTTCTTGTAATTATTTCTTTGAACTAAACCAAATTATTTAAATTTTACCTACATACATTCGGAAAAAAAAAGAAAAAAAAAAAAAAAATTATATTCTAAAAAAAATTAAACTTGCAAAATGCAGAGAGCGAACGAAAATACCCATAAAAAATATATTAAATTAAAATTATATTACTAAATGTTGGCGAATAGCGTGCAAACAAAAATTGATGGTCGATTTTTTTGACTGCTTTCATTGCATTTAATAAAGGGAACCCCAGATAGCCCGAAAATGTTTGGTTTATTGAATTTGGTCAATTATTTTGGTTTTTACAGTGGTTCAAAGTTGAACAATTTTTCAAACTGATAAATTTTTGTATTTTTTGATTTCAAATGTTACGTTTGGGAACGTATAATAACCAAATGGAAATTCCGATTGCAATTTGGTTTTTTTTCCTTTTAAAAGATGCATCAATTCTGAAGAAAATTGAATAAGAAAATTAATTTTCTTTTAAATTATTTGAGTTATCGTCGTTTTACTGAAGTACTACTTTCCCACCTTCTTTTCCCACTTTGATGGACTGCGAGAAGTACATTCACGCTTATTCACGCTTCTTGAGTAAAATTTTTTTATAAATACATATTTCTTAAAAAAAATATATTTATTTGGTCTTGCGCCGAGCTGCGCCTTGCGAGTATGAGCGACTTGAACATATTAAAATGCATGAATTAATTGTGTATTGAGATGAAATCTACGCAACTTTGCTTGTGCACGAGGGGTGGGTGGTTCGTTTTGCAAAAATCGTAACTTTTCAAGAAGGAGATAGAGAATTTCAATAGCTTTTTAAATTTATAAGTGGTTGAAAAGCTACATTAATTTAGGCAATAAAAAGCTAACTTGTGGGTAGGAACAATTTATTTTTTATGAAAGGAAATATTTTTAGTAATAATTTTAATGAAAATAAATTTTTTACTAACAAAAAATTTGATTTTTTTAAATTTTGTTAATTTTAAATAGTTTTCAGACCACATTTTTAATACTCGATTTAAAATAGATAAAATTTTGCCTGTTTTGTAAAAAAAAAGGGTATACTAAAGTCGTGCAAATGTATGTAACAGGCAGAAGGAATCGTTTCCGACCATATAAAGTATATATATTCTTGATCAGGATCAACAGCCGAGTCGATTTAGCCTTGTCCGTCTGTCCGTCCGTCCGTCCGTCCGTCATGAACACCTAGATCTCAGAGATGATAAGAGATAGAGGTTTGATTGTATGGGACAAATGCTTCTTTTATCGCACGCAGATCGTTTGTTTCAAATTTTGCCACGCCCCCCCCCGCCCCCGCAATTTGAAAAAAGTTATATCTCCTACAGTTTTAAAGATAGATATTCGTACCTTCTAGAAATAGTTAGTAATTAGCTAATAATGAAACGATACTTTTTCCTTTTTTTGAAACATTTCAGCAGTGGATTAAACTTGGCACTTTGTACCGTCGATCCTGAGTCACCCTGTTGACCTACAATTTAGATTTTAAACTTGTTTAAAAGATCTCGAAATTCTCTATCACCTTCCCATTGGAATTTTTTCAAATATCTCTTTCCGTTCAAAAGTTACGATTTTTGCAACGTCTACTTAAATTTGGGAGCAGCTAGGTCTGATCTTCTTACTGAAACTAATGGTGTGTTATTACAATTAAGCACCAGCAAAAGATGCAACAAGAATGCAGGTAGAACTGTTAGTCTTTGGTAATTTTTATTCTATCTGATTGAAATCGAAAATATTAACTCAGCATTAGGCAAGCATTTGTCCCACGAGTCTCACGAGATCAAAGATATACGGGGTGCAAAAACAAAAATCTCTAGAGATTTTGCCGACGGTTGGTTTGTAAATCTCTCGAAAAATTCGTTGGTGCCACAGAACTTGAGATGAGATCTCATTTTCTAATTAGAAAATCTAGTTGGAACACCAGATGTTCCTATTGATGTTCCATCTCTTAAAAACGGGCTGAATCTCTCGCCAAAAAATTTCCCTTATTTTAGATGTGGGTTAATTTAATGATAAACTGAAATTTTTTATTGTGTTATATGTTTAATGATGCATTTTTAAATAATAATTCAATTTTAAGTCGCATTCTCCACCAATATAATCAAAATTTAAAATTTTGTTGGCGCCAAACATAAGGTATTGTTTCCATCCCTTAATCCGCTAGCTGTCATGTAAAGGGCGCCACTTCGACAAAAGGCGCTAGAAGGGTGCGAAAAATTCTCCTAACAAAACATTAGAGGTTTGAAACCAACCAATTGATATTCAAAAATTTTATCTGCAGAGTAGCAAAATAACTGTATTAAATTTATATCAACTCTGAACACTCATATAATAGACATTTTTGCTTTGATATAATTATCAGGAGATAACAGTTCAAAAACAAGATTGTTGGAAATTTGCAATGATGTAGACGTCCATAGGATGTCACGTGAGAAAAAAAATCAAAAAATTAAGCAGTTCTAATTAACAATAATCTGACATCTTTATTATATATTTTTCTAAAACTTTTTTCATACTTCTGTATATTAAATTTGATCTTAGTAATTAAATGAGATTTCAAATGGGGCCGCATGTTTTGTCAAAGTGATATTTTACATAATAACGTAAGCCTACTGTAACCCATAACAATAACCGTAATCCTAACCGTTATTCGTTTCGGTTTTAATCTCTAGTTTCTACCGTACCCAAAGTAAGGTCAAGGCAAGCTTCCAGCTGCTCTAACTCATACCATAACCTCCTCTTACATTTGATATCAATCATTCAATTAGCTGCCCTATGTCCCCCACCCCTCAGACTCCTTGCCACGTAGATGCATTTGTACTTAGCATGCTTCATTATTAATCACCCGAACTAATTGCAAAAAACCAGCCGGCACTGCCTGACACCGCACTTTTCCTGAGCCAAACTGTGGCAATTAGTAGACGACCCTCCTAAGACTAAGATGGTTCTCGGTCACATTGTCAAATCAGGCGGCCCATACGAAGACACGTGAACCACACAGTAGTAGCTGCACCACCCCCAACCTGGCTTAGGCTAAAAATAACCGCGCTAAGCCTTAAGGTGCAACGGTATCTTTGGCTGCGGCAAATTGAAAGCGAAACGTTCAACCGCATTCAAATTCAAAAACAGCCCAGTCGCTCTCTCAGTCCGCTCTCTATCTCTCGTAGCGCCTGCGTGGGTTCAGTTTCAATTTCAACCGAACGGCTGCTCAGTTGGTGTTTTGTGGCTGCTCGAATCAGTTGCTTTTCGTATCTGCAACGAGTTGGATAACTTGAACGGCTGGCCACCGGCGCTGCTGCCTGCTTTTGCCGCCTCCCAGCAAAAAGGCAGCGTTCTTAGTTTTCTTTAATAACAATTAACGCCGTGCAGTCGGGGCTGAGTGAATAAGTAGCTAAAACTCACTGCAAATCGTCACGAAAGTATCCAGCGGATACGCAAAAATTCCAAGCGCGTGTGCACAATAAAAAATAACCGAATTATTACGAAAATGCGCCAAGAAAATTAAATTCAAAAGCGAAAAAAAGTATATTGTAGTACATACATATCTGTTTATTTATGTTTGGTGCTGCCGTGTGTGTGCGAGTGTGAGTGTGTGTAAGTGAGTGGCATACAAACAGCTGTTGGTGCCACAACAACAACAACAACAACGAGTATTAAACAAATTCTGTCAGTAGCCGCCAAATAACGAAAACAACAATACACATTTCATTTTTGGCACCGCAAACGTATTTTGATTTAAGGTAAGCTAATCTGAAATGAATTGGGAATGGGGCAGCGAAATGGAAGCCACACTGTAGCAGACATTGTGTAGACATTAATAGACATTGATAAGACTGACAGAGAAATAAGCTTATTGTTTTGTTTTGAAGTTCATTGAAATGGAATTTGTGGCTAAGAAACTGAATATCGAAACACATCAGTAATGCCTCGGAAGCTTAAAGTTGGGCTGATAAAAAAAAAAATGTGTTGAAAAGTTATACCAAACGATTATTCAAGCTTAAGACAGCTGTGCGAATGTTTGTTTGTTGCATGATATGGGAATTTCAAGTGGAAGGTCTAAAAAATACTTGAAATAGTTTAAAAGACTTTGCTTTATCATATTTTCATGGGGAAACCAACGAATTTAACTAATTTAAGAAATTCTTAACATTTATACACGACCCATTTCGACAATTTCGTATAATAATGGAATGTTTATCTTTTGTTTTATTTGCCATTACACTTGCTGGTTTTGTGTTATTAGCTTGAAACTTTTTTTACATCATAGTTTACGTAAAATACAGGTTAACTTTAATTTTAAGAAAGATTCATCGAGAGAGAGCCGAGTTACTTGGGAACGGAACCATGTAGATACCCTGCAATTGTACGCCTCAGTACTGAATTTGTCTGCGCTGAATTCAGACCTGAGAAATAGGAATTACTTCAATTTATGACTAAATTCAGTAGTTAATTCAGTACTAAAATCCATGCAAAGGTCATAAATAAGTAGGCTTTGTCTGTGTTAAATTCAAGACTGAAAAGCATAGAAAGGCTGTCATGATTTGAAAACCAGCCCTTAAAAATCCGGACTGATTCCGCTTTAGTTCAGTTGCGAGCTGTACTAAAGGGTAACTGAACTAAACCAAACCCCACAAACTGACCGCGTCTCTTTCAAATAAGGTTCCATCCAAAAAATGTCTGCAATTGAGTGCTTCAAAAGCAAAGTCAATTTTTCTAAATTATTCCCAAAAACGACACTATTCCCATACGATTTGGGTCGAAAGCGATTTGTAAAGGGTGATTTTTTAAGCGTCAAATTTAAAACAAGTGAGAAAGTCGGTCAAGCCCGACTATAATATACTCTGTGCCTGGAGTAGGAGCTGAATGCAGTGCTGCTGCTGGGCTCATCTTTAAGTTTCTCTCTCTTTCTCTCTTTAAGATTGTGCGGTGTTAGTTGTGAAATGGAGGGAGGGTGGGGACGGTTGGTTCACAGAACCGCTCATCCGATCTTTATCATTTCTTCGGCAAATCTATACTTATCGATAAATTCTAACTATCTCTAGAAGAAATAAACCCTCTATCTACAAAACTGTGGATGATATGACGTTTTTTCTGAATTGCGGGGGCGGGAGGGGCATGGCAAAAATTGCCTGCCATTTACTTTTGAAAGATTATTTCATGTATATTCTTACCAATGACATCTGTAATGTTGTCTTCCCGGGCTGGCATACGAAAAGCTTCGCGAAGCCCCGCACAATGGTCTAATGTAGGGTCAAATTACAAGATCTTGGCTATGGGTTGTCCATGCTTCGTCTTGTTGGGCAGTACCAATTTGCCAGCATTTCATTTTTTGGCCAATAATCAGGCAATGTTGCGATTTTCGATTCCGATTTAATCATACGGAACTTCGCGAAAGCGCAACACGACAATGGCATACTCTGTACCGGTGTCATATGCAGAATGACTGCATCGCTGCCACTGTGCTCATCTATAATTTTTTTTTCTCTCTCTCTCTTTGATACATGCAATGCGATGTTGTTTGCGTGTGCGTGGGAGGTCATCTTTTTACACTTTTATTCTCATAACTGGTAGAACCGGTCATCCGATCTTTATCATTTCTTGGGCAAATCGATACGATATTGCCAATGACTACCTATCTTTAGAAGGTACAAATCATCTATCTATAAAACTGTCGGTATAGATATGTCGTTTTTTCAAAAAAACTTCCAAATGTGAGGGGCGGAAGGGGGTCGTGGCAAAATTGTTCTAATAAACTTTTTCGATCGATGCCTGCAAGTATAAGAAGCATATTGTCCCATACATGTCAAACCTCTATCGCTTACCATCTCTGAGATCTGTTTGTTCATACGGACGGACAGAAAAAAAAAAGACATGGCTAAATCGACTCGGCTGTTGATGCTGATCAAGAATATATATACTTTATAGGGTCAGAATATTCTTCTATGCTGTTGCATACTTCTGGACAAACTTAATATACCCTTTGCAAGAGTATAAAAATAAAAAAAAGGGTGTGAGTGTCGTTAACATTCACAAGGCTTTGATGTGAAATATGATACAAAGATTAGGGGCTTAATTTAAAAATCATTGAATATAAATCAGCATTGGAAAGCATTGAAAAAAAGAACATAACTAAGAGGGAGTTGAAGTACCAAATAACTCCCTAATAAGCACCATTTTTATTCTGTTAAGTAACTGTTTAGTCACTGTTTCGGCACTGTTTGGTCACTGTTTCTGTAGTCACTGTTAAAATCACTGTTTGGTCACTGTTAAGTCACTGTTTAGTCACTGTTCAGTCACTGTTTAGTCACTGTTCAGTCACTGTTTATTTACTGTATAGTCACTGTTTACTGTTACTGTTCAGTCACTGTTTAACGTTTAGTCACTGTTTAGTCACTGTTTAGTCACTGTTTATTCACTGTTTAGTCACTGTTTAGTAACTGTTTCATCACTGAGAGGAAACCCTCTTTCCACCTCTTTCCACACTCTTTCACCCCTCTTTCACAGCGTCACGTGATGCTGAAATCAAATTTTACTCCTACTAAAATCTTCCATACCGAAATTAAAGATGTTTCACATCAAAAAATATTTTCCAAAGAAGTCTGAGAAGCAAATAACAAGAATGTCTGCAACTTCAGTAAATTTAATAGCAGAAAAACTTCAACGAAAAGTACCATGAAAGACGTGATGAATGTGATTTTAATATTATCGGATCCTCTGATTTCGTCGCTATCAAAAAGTACCTCGCCTTTAACAAAAAACTGATGAAGTCTATCTGGGGTGTCCTGAAAATCTCCAGAGTTTTTTGTATAAAGATTACCAGATTGTATGGCTTATAGTTCGGTTGCTAGAATATACATATGTAAGCAAAACCCGTTCTCTGGAAATATGTATTAATCAGTCGGTTTCAAATCGTTAAACATTTGACCATGGAGCAAAGAATATTAGAGAGAAAGGTTGCTCAGTCGACACCGCTTCTGTCAGAAAATTGTTAGCTGTTCGCTCTCTCTGGATACATTTGGGTTATGGTCGTCTCCCTCTAACCACAGTGATTTCCTACTGGCACTTTGAAGTATCTTTTTGAGCACTATCGTTTAGCATCAGCAAAAATGAGAGGCAGCGCAAACGTTCTCTCTAATTCTTATTGCTCCATGATTTGACATCTGATCTACTAACCCAGAATATTTGAGTCACTTCACATAAAATAGTAAACTGTTTCAATTCGAAAAGCAAGAGTTTATACGAAAACCTCTACAGATTTTTAGGGCAACCCCGTACAAAGACCATCTAATATCTAGACAGCACGTTTGCTCTGTCGAACCAAGTTCAGTTTCAGACTGCAACCGTCTTCGTCTTCATCACAAACTCGAACTGTCTGATCCCTGTCTCACTCCCACCCTTCAGCCATGCTTTGGAGCAAACAAAATACAACCGCGACAGAGCAAGACAGGGCGAGGTTCGAACCTGAGCTCCGTGCTGTCCAGATATTAGATGGTCTTTGCCCCGTACTTATTCTTAGATATCTATTCAATTAAAATTTTCTTATATTTCTGCAAAATTGATCAGGAAAAAACTATTTATCCACTATCCCATCATTAGTTTAAGCTTTAAAGTATTTCCAAAACTTAAAAATGTATGAAACTTATGGTCCAAGTGCCCAGCAGTGGGTCTTCTTTTCTTCCATAAACTTTCACTCTCTATTGTCAATTCATTTTAAAGTGTGCCACGCCTTTGACCGGTCCACTCCCCCCTAGACGCTGCCGGCTACATGCAATGCAATCGCTTATGCTGTTCTTTGTATGTTTAAAACTCGTTTTTCGCACAAAAACTAACATCAGCTTTTTGTGAATTTTTGCAGCATTTGTCTTGCTGCAATTGCCATTAGGAGAGGGTGAGGAAGGGGGAGACGGGGCCAAGTGCAATCCAAAGATACATACAAGCGACACAAATTTCGCTTTGCCCAAAAAAAAAAAAAAAACGCCAAACAACAATGGACCAGCAGCAGCAGCAGCAGCGCCAACAGCAACAATAATAACAACATAAACTAGAGGAAGCTTCAAAAAATGTTTGGTTGAAAGGAGCACTCGAGCAATGAGAGAGAGAGAGAGAGGGAGATCTTTGCGCCTGCGCCTCCGCCAGTTCTCCCACAATTTTGCAAAGATTTTACATTTCGTTAGGGAGGGGGATGGGGGTGGCAGGAGGCCACTAGCCGGCACAACTGCACTTGATCAAGACGAAGCTCATTAATTTTAGAACACTTTTCTTTTGCATCTGCCATTTAATTGCCCAAAACAAGTTTGCAAATTGCTAAATTAAGTTGCAAATGAAGCAGTAAACTCAATGGATGGGTCCTGTTTTTTGGGGCTGTGTCGCTGATGGTGTGCGTTTTTATTGATTTTTCCCAACGAGCAGTAGACTTTCATTTGTTTGTTGTTGCGGCAGTTGGTGCATTTATGCCATATATGCGTGTTGTGTTCCTGTTAACCCAACATACACACACACACACACACACACTGCTGAAGAGTTTGTTAACTTAGTTATGTGGGTTAGCCCCACAGACTGGCACAAATTACTCGATAGTGGAAAGTGAACAAAGTGGGGGAAGGCTTAATCTTGTTTGGTTGGTTTTGGTAAAATTCTTTTGCTCTTTCACCGCAGCTCAAATAGAAATTTTTGGTTTTTGCTAATTCGATTTAAAGCTGGAAAATGGTTCAAATTTGATCCCATGAAACCCAACAAACAGGCCTAATTATTCATAGCATACTTTGAGGCGTATCTAGCTGTCCTGTACCTTAGATCAAAAACAAAACACAACCTACTGCAACTCTAATAAAATTTAACTCTAGAAAAAATTTACGCGTATTAATGGAGAGCACTTGCTTTAACATCCTCCACTTTGCAACCACTCAGTCTCAGCCATTTGCCCCCCCGCACACTCTTCGTCTCCATATCAATGCAAGTTTGAAAACTATTTTTTTTTTCTCTCTTCTTTTTTTTCCATTCATTTCTCTCAAGTGGGTCACATTGAAATAATATTCTTGGCTAATATCTAGAGCGGATGTGTTTATCATAGCAAGAGGCGCTTGCTTAGGCACTCGGCTAGCTGAGCTCTCTGTGGGTTGGAAAAATCCACAAAGAATTGAACGTCAAGTGAAAATCAACAAACCGCAAAGGGCTCAGGTCGAAGCTTTTGTAAAGTTGCACATGTATTTACGGTCAGACAATAAAGAAAAGTGAAAAGGCGTTGCCTTCCGCATTGTGCGAATTCCCACTGGCTGCGGCTTTGGCAGCTTCTTTCTTTCAATCATCAACAGCGACAATTAATCTGTAATTTTTCACGGTATGGCTCATTGACTCTTACTTTATTAGCCAATGCGCATAAATATCGTTCTGTATATCATGTTTATTCAATGTAATTCTTTTTTTTTATATATTTTTTTATCACTCTCACCAAGTGCATTGAACTCTGTTCCAATGCAATCATCTAGGGTATTAAGTGCAAAATGTATTTAATCGTTCTCATGTTTCGTAGGGATGGCAAGAGTTAGAGCGTGATGGGGGGGAAGCGGCAGCAACAGCAGCATGTTCATGCAAATTGTGCCAGAGGGGCCAACTAAAATGTGTATGTAGTTTTTCTACTACTTAGCCCAGGTATCAGGCACTTTCCCACTTTTATTTTCTCACATTTAACAACATTTTACTCTACATCATCGTCACCAGCTGCAGTCGGCAGGCAGGGGGTGCCGGGGTAATGGCCATATATACCTGATGTTTTGTAGCCTTAACAACATGATTTGCACTGTCTGGCCAAGAGATTGGACTGTGGATGAGATGGGTTAACTTATAAAAGATATCTTAGAGATGTGAAAGATTATTCTAGATAACGGTAGTAGCTATAAATTGTAGGTTTATGAAGCTAACTAGAAGGTGAGAACTACTAAACAAACTATAACAAGGTCCAACTGGCTGGGAACTCTGGAAATTAGAAATAATGACAGAAAGGTTTATGATTTTGTATTCTTTTTTTTTGTAATGGAAAAATCTTCTTGAAATCAGACTCTTAAAAAAGCGCAAAATGTCGTCGAAACCCGAAAATATGTTAAACTCACCCAGCCAGCATTTCAAGAAATTGTTGATCATATGTCTTTTTCGACTCCTCTTACTGATTAAATTAGTCACAAGTGCGCTCGTTTTCCGATCCGAAATGACTCTTTCGTCGGGGGAAAATGGTACCCTTGCCGCGACTTCTCTGAAAGAGTCGTTTGTGACTCTTCCGAAAGAGTCTTTTATGACTCTTCTAAAGGAGCCATTTATGACTGTCCCTTCCGAATCATTTTCGAGTCGTAAAACCTATCAGTTTCGACTCGAGACCAAAAAAACAATCATTATTCAATCACCCGCGCGATCAATTTTCGATTGCTTTACGTTTTGTTAGTCTTATTTCAATGAATCACTTCAAATCTCTTTTTAATCAGCAAGGCGACTCGAAAAAGACAATCCTCCAAAATGCTGGCTGGGCACAGACCAATGAAAAACTACACACTCACAAATGTACTTATGGAAATCTATACTTATAAATCTGAGGGCCCGACTGACATATTATCAACCCACAGCCAAAATTGCCTATCCTAGAGATCTAAGATTTGGCATAGACCTTCGTAAAGTTATGCAGGCGCGCACTAAGAAAGAAAATTTGGAAAAATTGTACAGCGAAGTGGGTCAAAACGGCAAAGAAAAGTTTGTATGGGGGCATAATAAGCTGTGCTCAGGCAAATTTGCTAAGAGCGAGAGAGAGTAAATGATTGAGCACACAAATTAAGTATGTGTTGTATGTATGGATCTTAGCTCTCTGAAACAGATGACAGCTGCTACGATAGACATGTGTTACAAAGAAATATCAATTACCAAGGGGGAACAGAGGGTTACCAGTGTGCAGAGAAAACAAAATACTTAATACTGAGATACACACAGATCGAAATGACAGGGCTAGGTAAACTCTGGAGCAATACTATAGCCGCACCTTGTTTCCTGGGGGTTTTCGCATAGAAGAGGAGAGGTAGAAAAAACTTTGCGATTACCGTTTGAAAGAGACGTTAAAAATGGAAACGGACCGAAAAGTTGGTATATCGACTCGGCTGTTGATGCTGATCAAGAATATATATACTTTATGGGGTCGGAGATGATTCCTTCTCCTGTTACATACATCTGCACAATTTTAATATAGTTTTCTCAAGGGTATAAAAAATGACAAACATCAACACTCTCAGTGCGAAAATTAACCGTTATGTTTCATTTTCGATTTGTGAGAGGTGCTTAACTATAGCCGCACTTCACTAAATGAAATAAACTATAGAAAAATGTTAACAAATTAAAATATTTTTATACACTGTAATAATGAGTGTAACCTCCTTTAACACTAATTAACTCATAGATCCTATTCGGCATACTGTCTACGAGCTTTTTTAAATCACTAAGGGAAAGTTCTTCCAATGCCTTAATTATTGCCAATTTGAGGTCCTTAGTGCTATTGTACTTAGTACTTTGAGCAAAAATCCTTCGAATCAGCAGCGCCCACAGGTTCTCCATCGGATTCATGTCCGGGGAGCACGCGGGCCACTCTAAAAACCGAACATATTGCCTTCAAGCCGTGTATTGATGCGTTGTCCTGTTTGAAAATGAACTTTGCACGCCTTCGACCGCAAAGAAAAGGCAATAAATTAATTTGCAAAATCTCCTCGTACTCCCTTGAGTTGATATGAGTGATTGGAAATGCCAGCTCCAAGCATCCACGCTCGCAGAACACAGCCCAAACCATCAATGATCCTCCTCCAAAATTTCTCTTAAAAAAGTACTAGGGTTCCTTCCTCAAATCCCTCCAAAAGTGCAAAAACCCATCCGTCCAAATTAAACTTTTTCTCATCCGAAAAAATGATCTAGAAAGATAATTCATCTATTTGCATTGCTCTATAAATTCTTCTTATTTTTGTCCAGTCAGTTCCCATGTTATCTCTGGCGAATTTCATCCGGGCTTCTTTATGGCGATCCAGTAACCTTGCAGCCATCTTCAATTTTTATCGCACTATGTTTTCAGACTTCTTTAAAGACCGTGCAACAGTCCAGCGAGACACTTTTAGGCCACATTCAGCCGCTAACGCATTAGCGGTCCTTAATGAATTACTTGCAGCACTCACTAATCGGCGCTGGTCACGCTGACTTATCTTCGGCTTACGTCCTCCGTGTTCTTTTTCCATATTCAGTTCGGTTTTTACAAAAATTTCGCTCAACTTTGTCGGAACGACCAATTCATTAGACAATTTCACGAAATGAGCTATACTCACTTTTGAGCGCCAGAATTGATCCTTTCTCGACATCTGACATCACTGGCCCACTTGGCATATTTACAATCTTATTACAAATAGTTACTCAACCAAGTGTACGCATAAGAAATTAGATTGTGCGGCTATAGTAGTGCACCTCTCACAAAACGAAAATGAAACATAACGGTTAATTTTTGCACTGAGAGTGTTGATGTTTTTCATTTATTTTCTCTCATTTTTAACGCTCTTTCAAACGGTAATCGCAAAGTTTTAGAGCAGTGTAAGGAAAAGGGGGAATTTTTTGATTTTTGGGAAAGACTTAGGAATCTATACGTTCCCAATTATAGGCAAGCAGTGCTGATGCTGCTGTGAAATGCACAATCTTCATATCGGAATATCGGCTAGACCCGAAATTCACTATCTAATCGCGTTCTAATCTAATCGTTTTAAAAACAAATCAAGAAAAGTCATAGGGCTCAGAGTTCTTAGGAAAAGTAGCACAACTGCATCATAGACTAATTTGCGGGATAAGCAGAGTCAATTGTTTTGCTGCATTTCACATTATAAGAAAGCGCTGCTCTCATTCGAAGAAATTCTTAAAATTCTCTCAAAGTATTTGCTAGGTTTTAGCATTTTTATAGTGAAATACGCCCACTGTACATACTTGTATATCCACCCTCAAAAATCAATTAGTTGCCTACACATTCCCACCCATTTCCCCGTCTTTTTCTCTCTGTCTCCTTCTCTGCCAGCTGTGCCTTGCATTATCTTTGTTGGTCATGCAATGTGTGGCCATGTCGCTAAGTCAACTTCAGAGCTTTGGAGCTCTACGGCTTTCAACTCTGTTGCCTGTCCAAGTCTGTCAGGGAAAATCTGCTTTAAATTTTTAATCGCCTGAAATGTTTGTGTTATCTCGCTGTGCGAAAACCTTTTGTTGAGCTTGCGGTCTGGAGTGCTGCAGCAGCATCTCGTGCCCAAGGCGAATCCACATTACATCGCACATATTTACTTAATTACATTAATCGCCTTGTCGCTGGCTTGCGCAGCTTGCGAATGTAATTACGTAGCTGTCCTGTCCGTGTCCATGTCCGAAATGGAGTCCTGAATGTCAAGTTGGTGCAACAACTTTATTCATTTGCGAGAAATGGCATTTAATCTGCATTTATCCGCATAAAGGACAGATTTTCACTAACGATATTGGCATTGATACAATTATGGAGATTAAGATTAAGATTCCTTCCGCGTTAAAGTCCATTTAAATTGCTAGATCCACTCAGCCAACAGCATCCGCTGACGTCAAGTTTGTGAGCTGAAGAGAAAGGCGTAAGACAAGTAGTCGCACATGATCATCGATCGATTCTCACACACAAACACAATACTTCCTCTGTAATTGGCCGGCAAAACGTCACGTTCTGGTTTTATGAATTATTAAATAATACATTTTGTTTGTCACTCTCATTGTTTGGTTTGCGGGGCCCATAGCGTGAAACTTTCAGCAAGCTGCAACCGGTTCCATCTAATAAAATCTTAACGAACATAAATTGTTTATTGCATTAATCCATTAACTTTTGTTTGTTTATTTGTTGTCCGCTAATTTGATTGCAAAATTTAAAGTTGGAGAACCTTTAATATGGCACAAACGCACACTAATTCATTTATAATTGCCCTTACGAGTGTAAGGCGGATGCCAGATGATACCCTTCATAGCTTTTGAGATAAGCTTAATTCTAATTATTGTTTTTACTTGATTAATGATGGAACTAATGTCGTTTTGTTTAAGCAACTCCGGGAGGAGGGTCAAATACGTCATTGAGTTGCTTGCATATTCATGAGGTTAAAGTGGTTTATGGCTGCCCTACACGATATATTACAATAATGTACACCAAATGCATTTCATAACCGGTTTGCCGCACTGAGCTCAGTTGTAACCTCCAGAGCAATCTTAACTAGTTTTGTGGCTTATGGTTGGCCTACAGCTGGAGAGGAAATATGAATTTTTGAATTATGTAAACCTTGGAAAGGCAAACCAAAAAAAAACTTAATTCTCTAGGTCTGTTTGGGAGTTTGAGTGTTGATGGCACAAAAGTTTTAGTAATTAATTCTTAACTAATTTTAAACTTAGTTGGTCAGACCAATAGATTGGTGGGGAAGAGTAGTTTAAAATATAGATTTTGATAAAAATCAGTTTCTTTAAAATCGGAAAGAAAAATGTAAAGCCCTTCAAATTAAAGCACTTCTAAAATAGAACCTAAAATGAAGTTGAATAAGATTCGGTTCAAATAGGCCTTTAGATTTAGATTTAAAGATGCTGGTATGCTTAAGAGTAAGTGGTATGGAAAGTGATATCAAGCTCCCAATTAGAGCGATAGTGTTAATTAAGAAGCTTATAGAAAACCCTGAACCGTTAACTACTCACTAAATATTGTAGGCTTTGGAATTATTTGAAAATAAAATGTACAAATATATCGATAAGTATTTTGGCGTTAGGTTATTTTAAGACAGTGTGGATGGTCACACAGTATACTGAGTGACCGAGAACATGATGAAATTATGGTATTAAGGTGGTCATGAGTGCGGTCTCGGCATACTCTCTGAGTACGGTCTCAGCTCTGTCCACAAAATTTCAGTTCGTAGTTGACATTTGAAGAAGAAGGTTGTGTGAGCGCACGTAATTTTGTTTTTTATTGTTTTGCCGACGGGGTTTTTAAGTGGTGGGTTTCTTTTTCACAGATCGCTTTGTTGTTCCAGCATTGGTTTTTTTTACACACATAGGAAATTGTGTGTATGTGCGTCTCTTACTCTTACGCTCAGTCTTCCCCTCTCTTTCGCGCTCTCATCAAAAGCGCTTAGTCCACATATCGTATCAGTTGTATCATGAAGGTGGTCCCGTCGTGTGAGCGGCTCTCTTGATAAGTATTTCATTGTCAGTGCTTAGCTGGCTGTCTACATTCACACTTACGATTTCAACATTTCAACTAGGTTCGATATTTTTGGCGATATTAAAAAAGTATAATTTCGATATAAATATTTTGGTGTCAGAAACATCGATATTATCGATATTTTCGATATTTTTCAATAAAAGCCCGGATATTAACAATGAACAGGTCTATTGAGGTTATTGAGGTGTCATTTGACGCGTAATAAGAACTACAATCTGACTGCGCAAAAAAATATAGATTTAATGTATATTTATTAAATTAACATAAGATATTTATTTTTTATTTCATATATAACATAAGAGGTTCTGAAAACTTTTTCATGAATTTAAATTTATGGAACGAAAGCAGTGTTTACTTTTTTTATTCATCATCTTTTAAACTAGAGCATTCGAACTACAAAGCATAAAAAAACTTATTCAGTTAAATCTTCAAAACTTAAAAACTTCTGATTTTACCAATCGTTAGACAAAGATTTAAGGGTGACGCGTTGAGCGTTGCAATCCAGAACTTAATAGGGTCCCGTTCCAGGGCAAACAACGGTAAATTCCAATTGTACTCCAATAATTTATTCTCCTGTCCTGGTGGTTGTTGAGATATCATGGCAGTATTGTGATCAGCGAAGCGCGATCCTTCAAAAAATACGTCTTCAGATGTCGCACACTTGTGTTTAAAGGGAGAACAATATGTGTGCAGCATAACTATAGGCGACTGCCACTGTTTGACGATAGTCGATGCTGCAATCATGTTATTCTTTACTGTTTTTTAAAAATTAGCTACATTTCAGCCAAGCATCTCCATGCTTTGCGATTAAGTGCGCCTTTATGTTTGTTGAGTTGCCATGGTCCTTACAACTTTTTGCACAGTTTACAGTTAATAAAACAACTTTTAAACATTGTGCCTTACATGTACAGAGCACAAGAAACAGTTATTCGCAACATTGTGACTGAAGGCTAAAACAAAAATATCCCCGAAAAATATCACCAAAAAATATTCGATATCCGATATATCGCCTCCGAAAAATATTCGATAATGATATTCTTCATTTTGGACAAAAATATCGATATTTCGATAATATTTTCGACAACCCTAATTTCAACAAAAGCTTTTTAAAAGCTTTGACTTCTCACTCGCACATATTTGCCAGCATACAATAAAAACAGCTTTTGCGGACGATAATACCTTATAATTATTGCATCATGATCGAGAACGCAAAGTTGACCAAAAGACACAAACTAGGATATCTAAACCATGATACAACTAATATTAGTTTTATCATGATCTAGACCAGAGTCCGAGCCTATTGTGTATACAAGAGCTCTCTGCAGCAGCGACGTCGATACACCGACAGTATACGAGCTTATAATGCTCTCTTTTGCAACAACAAACAAGTGCTAAATGAGAGCGCTCTCGCGGAGCTAAACACACGCGCGCAACGCGAAATGAGCATGTATGTATTGCCGGTCTCTGATCTAGACTGAACGGTTTCGCAGTCGACACCGCTTCAGTCAGAAATTAGACAGCTGTTCGCTCTTACCTACGCTCTCTGAGTGCATTTGGGAAAATGTCTGTCTCGCTCTAACAACTGTGATTTTCTATGGACACTAGAAGTATCTCATTGCTCCATGACTATGATGGATGCTATAAATATGAATGGACAAAACACACCCGTATTAATAATTTAAATAGTAATTTCGGGGATTTGGGGCATGTCCATCGGTACAAATTTAAATATTAAAATTTAAAAAAAAAAAAAAAAAATATTAAAAAAAAATAAAAAATTTTTTACTTAAAAACAAAAAAAATTAATATATTATTTTTTTAATATAAAAAAAAAAAAAAAAAAAAAAACAAAAAAAAAAAAAAAAAAAATAAAAATTTTTTTATTTATAAAAAAACAAAAAAACCCAAATCAAAAAAAAATTTTAATATATTAAAAATTAAATATGAAAATTATTTTTTAATATTTTAACAAAAAAAAAATAATTATTTTTTTTTTCTTTCCGAAAAAAAAAAAAACCCGAAAAAATTTTTAACAAAAAATTTTTTTTTTTAAAAAAAATAAAAAAAAATTTTTTATTTTATTTTCTTGTTTTTTTACAAAATATATACACCCCTTTACAACATCAAAAAAATTTTAGATAGCGAAATTGTATATGAAATTAGTCAGTTTTTTAAAAGAAAAAAATTAAACAAATTTAATGTCGAAGTGAGAAAAAATTGCGCTATAAGAAAAATATCCATTGGGTGATTAGTGAATGTAAAATTAGCTTACAGTAGTTTAATTAGATTTTATTCCAAAAAAATATTTCAAAAAATATTGTTTTTTCAACCTATTTTTATTTTTTGTCATGGTGGGCTTTTTGGTAAAAAAATAAATAAAAAAATGGGTGTAAAAAAAAAAGCCTAAAAAAAGATCCAGCTTGTTGTCATATAATAAAAACTGTTAAAGTCAAACTCTATTTGGGCATTTCCCTTTAAATTTGATTTACAATTTCAATAAATTTCTTTAAAAGTTTAAGTTATTTAACAGAAACACAGGATACGAGTTTTAAGAATTCCTCAATATTCAAAATTTGGGGTTCAAGCTCGTGACCCCAAAAAGTGGGTAAACCAAAACACACATTTTATTGTTGGGCACAAATCAGACTTTAGCTGCTTGCTTACGGACTAGTGGTAATTTTCCCCATTTGTTCTTTGGTCTATTAACGAATGGCCCTAAAACTAGAATACGTAAGTACGCTCCCTTTGTTTGGGGTCAGCTCAACTAACTTCACCTTATTTAACCTCAATCAATAATAAACCTTTATTCACTCACAAAAACCCCCTTTTAAGGAAAGTATATCACCGCTATGACCCCAGTCAAAGTTAAACAAATTACTTTACCCTACAAAGATCATTACGATAAGCTTATAAAAATAAGGTCCCTCCTTTTGGCGTTCGGTTTCTCTACTTAAGATTTAAGCCAACAGGTAAATGTTTCGGTTAATGGCAATGATGCTTATCGAATATTATTCGCATTCACGTAGCAACTTAACGTTAAACGCCAACGCTAGCTCCGCTCTCCCTTCTTCTTCTTCTTCTAGTTAACTTTCTTAACGGAACTCTGACACGAAACACAAACTGACCAGCAAATGTATATTAAGCTTATTCTGATGATAATGATAATGATGATGGCTCAATGTGACAGGCAAATGGCAAATTACAATACAACAAATAGCAAACTCATTTTACAGTTAAACAAAACCCAAACAGAAAAGTGAGTCAGGAGTTGGTTGGGGGCACCCACATGTCTGGTGATTCAAGCGTAAAGTGTAAATTATGTTAATTGGAAAGCATTTATGGCATAATTGCACACAGCAGCCACCCATTAAATAACCGTTAAGTCAACACCAGCAAAAACCAAATGAACTGAAGTGAAATGAAAGTAAAAGCGTCATCCAATGAGAGAAAAGAATCGATCAATCCCCCCACACACACACACACACACCAAATAAGGGGAGAAAGTCAAGTCTAATGGTAAAACAATTTAATTAAATTTAACTGGGAAAGAGGGAAACTAAAAACCATCAATCAGCGAATGGCGTCAGAAAGCTGCAATTACGCGCATTAATTGCTAGGGACTTGTAAATGTGACTTTTTCTCGATATTGTAATTTGCATACAATATTTTTAAAACAGAAAACACGTAAGCTGATTGAGTAGGGGTGAGGGTTCTAAAAATATGGAATACAATCAGGTTGGTTTGGTTTTTTATTCTACGGAAATGTGAAATATGCTAACTTAAACCTGGAAAGGTATATAAAAAGCTATGTTGAAGAGGTGAGAAGAAAGATATAGATTCTATTTAAAGATACCGAAAATTTCAGATGACAAAAAGTGGAGTATAGCTTGATTATTCCCCGTGTTAAATAAAGATTCAAAGCAAAAGCTTATATTGCAATTTATTAGACATTTAAATGAGATCAGAAAGCATATCGACCCCTGCGCTCGAAAACATCGTAAGTGCCATTTTTAACGAAATTGACATTTTGATGCAAATTAGTTCTAAATCCACTAACTCATCATTTGGTTACGGCGATACAACAATATCAATTTGATCGTATGTGCCAATGTGAGCTTTTAAAAACCCAATACCATTTGAAAATGGGGTAAAAGGGGAGAAGTTGTGCAAATGTATGTAACAGGGAGAAGGAACCATTTCCGACCCTATAAAGTATATATATTCTTGATCAGCATCAACAGCCAAGTCGATTTAGCCATGTCCGTCTGTCCGTCTGTCCGTCCGTCTGTCCGTCCGTCTGTCCGTTGTATGAACGCGTCGATCTCAGAGATGGTAAAAGATAGAGGTTTGACATGTATGGGACAAATGCTTCTTTTATCTGTACGCTGATCAAGTTTGTTTCAAATTTTGGCCACGCCCCTCCCGCCCCCCGCAATTTGGAAAAAACGTTATATCTCCCACAGTTTTGAAGATAGACGATTCGTACTTTCGAGAGAGATAGTTAGTAATTAGCAAAATAAATCGATTTGCCGAAGAAATGATAAAAATCGGATGAACGGTTCAGAAGTTATGAGCAAAAAATGCGAACAAAGCCCCCTTGGCTACCACCCCACCCACCCTAAAAAATGTTGCATACTTTTCGGATGGTCACCCTAAGGAAAGCAGGAGCACTGTTAAACATGTTTTTTCATGAGTAACGGGTTTATCGAAGTCGGTTAGAGCCGACTTTAACTTACGCTCTCGTTGTCATTTGTACAGGAATGAGTTATTGAAGCGGGCTACTCGACTAACGGTTTTGGGGGTGAATGAATATATTGTCCCACAAAAATATTTGTCTACAGACTTATTGCTGCGAGTGAATTGGCTATAAGTACTAGGATGCCAGTTGACTCCGTACATATCACGTACCAATCGGGCCCCTAGCCAAGAATCCACCCATATTTACTGAGTACAAACGGGATACTCTTTCAAAACTGGGTGACATTTGCGAATTCACAACTTCCCAATAAAGTAAAATTAAACATTAATTCTCTTCGAAGCGCACCTTTTAAAAAAATACAGGTTCAATTGAACTACAATATGATTATTTCGATAGTTATAAGAAAAAAAATTTTACCAAGTGTAAATTTCCCGATAAGAAAATGATTGTTGCATACGAATTTTTGACAAAATACCTACAAATTTTTTATAAAATAAAAAACCACTAAAATATCAAATTGAATATTTAAGCCTGTAAAATTGATTTAATTTGAAAGACTAAATGTTAGAAAACTACGAAGAGACCTAATCTTTACGCATTGTACGCCGCACTGCACGAAGGACCCAGTAAACACGAATGCAAAGTCAAAAACACTGCCTATTATAGTTTCGCCAGTTGAGACTGCTCGATTACTCGAAAAAATACTTTTGCAGGTGTTTCAAAGTCTCCTAATGCTACTTTTTCCGATAGTTGTCTTATTACGGCCTATTTTCGACCTTTCCTTAAAATAATACATGACGGTTTTCTACTCTACATAATTTATTTTCCAAGTAGGCAATTTCGCTGTTCAGCTAAATAAAATAAATAAAACTTTAATCTTATTAATACATTTATTTACTTGCAAATTGTAATAAAACCCTAAATATTTAATTTTTATTGTTCTATCATAAGATAATACTATTTTCATTTTGTTTTTATATATTTTGTGCAATTTAAACTATTTTGAAAATTATCGTAAGAGCCAAACTTGACGAAGAACTTAACAAATTTTGTGGGCAAAAATATCGTATGTGGCAAAAAAATTAGTTTTTAGGAATTGATCATATTTTTAACAAAAATTGTCATGAGTTTAGTTAAATAAGTCAAAAATTGTTGCACATCTGAAGTTTGGTAACGATGTTGCCAGCCACCGCATCGAAAAGTAGAAAAAACGCTCTCCTGTAAAATTTGGTTTTTGGCACATACAATTTTTTCGCGCACAGGGGTCGATATACTCACTATATGTTGCCTACTTTTGTTCTCTCTTTTTTCTATGTATTTAGTTTCACTGCTTGTCAGAGACTTAGACGCATTCCGCGCGTTAAGGCAGGCAGATCTACGTTGGTTTGCTTCCGTGATCATTATGTTTTGGTGGCAAAATCAATAAAAATGTATACAAATTATTTATTCGAAAGTGCATACAAGCTTCAACAAGTCAAAGATGCCATTGTAATAGCAGTTAAAACTCATCTTCAGTAATTTGCATTTAAAAATATTTCTCAATATCTCAAAATAGCTTTGTTTATATGTTTAGCAATCAACAAACAGATTTGCGCTTAATGAAAACAACAAGCAAGACTTACTGTACATATTTCCCTAGGGGCAATGGCAAATCGCATGACAAATCGATTTTTGTGTGGCTTTGTTTGCAACAATTCGTGTAAATCAACATTCCCACCAACAACTTACTCGTAAAAACTAACACAAATGGAAGAAGAAGCCAAAGAATCCACACCCAAATATATACAACTAAAAGTAAAATCATATCTAGAGGGGTGGGTGGAAGGAAAAAGCAATTTAACAATGAACTTTAGACAGAGAGCAGAAAAGTTCAAAAGCCTCGAAGCAGTTAACAAACCCCAGCAGCAGCAGCAGCAGCAGCAACACCATGGCAAAGGCCTTACGATATACACATACGATATTCGCACCCAGACAAATTAGCAACGCGTGTCAGGCAATTCGTCAGCTAGCCAAATGTAATAAATACAGTTAAAGTGCAGAATGTCTAGGCTCAAACCAGTTGGCATTGCCTTTGCACAGCTGCTGTGAAGTTTGCTCTGGTTTCAATCAGTAAAATATCCAATCCAATATACGATATATGAAAATATAAATTGTTGGCTACATATTTCCAAGCTTTCTTTCTCGTCACGTTCCAAGTGTTGAATAGATGAAACAATTAACATTCGAAACATTTTGTGACTTTGCTTAATTGCCCAAGTCAGAGCAGTGAATGGGGTAACGAAGTACTATATTTTAAAGCTGTCAACACAAATGTAATAAAAGAAATAAAAATATTAATTAAAAGTAAGCAAATATGCAAATTTATCTTCTATGATTAATGTTTGCTATGTGTCGAAATGAATAGATACATTTGATTGAAGGTCATTTCTCTCGCTCAATTTTGCCTCTTGAAATTGGGTGGGAAGTTGGTTCGATGTATGAACTAACTAAACACCAAATGAGACTTTGGATGTGACTAAGCTAAATGATATTGTTATTTTCTTACTAAGCCAAAGGTTGAACACCTAATAATTGTATCTGTATAAACATGAGGCTAAGTTGCAACCACTTTTTAATTGAATTTCTTTGATTGATTTTATATAATTAAAGCTTGATTAATTTGAAGGCTTCGCCTAGAGTACATGAGTCACGTTTCCATGTGCACGCCCACACAGTGTGTCTCAGGGATTGACGCCAGTGGCAGACATATAAGCAGAAGACCAACCGCTAACAATCTGACGGCGCTGCAGGAGACACATTTGCATGTTCAAAACTAAACTATAAATTGTTGCTGTGACTCATCTTGGTGGGGCCGGGACCGGGACTGGGACCCCCAGCTCCAGCTAACTTTGCCACGTTGTGTTAATTAAAGCGACAAATGTGGGGATGTGAAATAAATGGGAAGGGGTAGCTTCTCTTTCTCTAGAATTGCTCAAGTTGTTATCTTTAATTTTTCTCCTTTTGTTTTTTCAAGGCAACTGCGTGTTGAAGTGGAAAATGATCGCTGCTTGGTAGGGGGGAATTTAAAGAAAATATTTATTTTATTTGTTGTTGGGTTTTCTTTTCCCATCCAATTGCCAGGCGCTGCAATTAAGAGCAATAGCACCAAGGAGGTTAATTGGTATTGATTGTGTAAACACAAATGGCCAGAGATTAAGTGCTGCATCCTCCTTAAGCCAGTTTCCCACGAGAAAGTGTTGCACTTTTTTATGAAACAAATTTTTATTTAAATTTAAACAACCATTCAACACATTTAATTTAGTGACCTTAAACACGTACGTTGTCTGAGATTTTAATCAAAGCGACAATTGCATTTCAAAGTACTTGCTTATCTACGTAATAAACAGGCACGCGAATTTCTATACCCATAACATTATTCAATGGCATGAAAAGCTTGACGCTATCAAGATTTGTGTGTGTTCAATTTTGGACTAAATTAATTGGAAATTCGGCAGAAAGTTTAGACCTTGGTTAAAGATTTCCTGTATTAAGGGACATATAAGGCATGCGTCCATCTCTAGCTCGAATTATGAATTTATTTGGACAAATATTAATATCGCACGCTGTACATATTTAGTTCTAATTTTAGACTTAATTTGATTAACTCAAATTATAATTTCTACTTAAATTGTGTCATTAAATTTAAATCATGTAATTACAGTCATTCCAAATTAATTTGTGAATTTGTGTCGGGAAACTATAATTATTATCACAGTTATTTTGGTCTTTTTTTGTTGGAAACAAAACACACGACAATTGCCAACGATTAGCAGCAGCAGCAACAGTAGAAGGTGGGAGGACTTAACTAGTTTATCGATTGATTTTGACAAAAGCGAAAGTTTCATGAATGGTTAAAGTCTGCTCCCAAATTGGTTTCTGTTTGGGAAAGAGGGCCAGAGATAATCGCTATTCGATTGCTTAATATGACGGGAATGAGGTTGTGTGTCTGTGTAATTGCAGAATAGTTTAGCCTCAAATCATTATAAATTCGTTTGCGAACCAATTTTCTAAATTAAAGTACAATTATGGTGGTAAAATTTCTACCTCTATTGTAGTAGGATTAGGTATATTAAGGTACATCTATATACTTCCACTCTGGCAGGTACGAAACATTCTAGAATATTAAAACGACTGTTAATACTATTAAAAGAACAAACGTTCTTGAATCAAGAATATTTCGTATCAACAGTTTGCTTGAAAATGTAAGAAGAGATCGTACTTAGTTCAAGTACAAAATTTCTTGGATTAAGGGCAAGATAGACTTACAATGCCATCTCCAAAATGTGTCTTAGAAAAAATTTTTATTTTAAAAAGTTTTAAAAATCACAATTTTTTTTAAATTTTTAAATTATAAAAAAAATAAATATATTAGAAAAAAGATTCTTAAAATTTATATCAATATTTTTAGATAAAATTCACGTCACTCCTCAGTTATCTCTCAACCTGGTGCGGCCCATATTATTCTTTCCTTATAATTTTAAATGTAACTTTGGAAATTTTAAATTTTTTTACATGGCCCGAAGAAGAATCAAATTTGAAATTTTTCATATTGAGATGACGGATACTGCTGCAATAACCGCTAAAAACAGCTTTACTTAGATTTGGAAAAAAAAATTTTTTCAGAGACAACAACTTCTCTCATTTCAAAACATCATACAAAAGAAAATAAGGGCAACAGGAAAATGCGATAATCGAGCTTTATTGGTCTTGGTCATCGAGATAGCATTCCGTTTGACTTCTTTTGACCTTTCTGAGGGGCTAAGAATTGTAGAAGTCAGCAGATGGCTTGACTGTTTGAACGGCAAGAACACTGCCCTGGTCAAGAGGGCGCGAATTACGTAAAGATGCTACGTGAAACCATCGCCGACTCAGGTACATAGAATTATAGTTCAATTCTTCTTTCATACTAATCACTTGATGTATTATATTTTACTACAGGTTAACTCATAGAGCGTGGGTATATCCGCTATAAAAGATAATTCTATCAGCCCGTCGTGAGTCGATTAAGTCGCGTCGTCTTGAGAGAACATACTGCTAGTTAAGCTAAATTCGAGCTTTCTGGAAGCTGCACACTTTGCCGCTGTTCCAATATGAAGCCGACGAAGTGATAACGTTTACTTGTGTAGCGCCATACAAATATGTGTCACAGGTCGGCAAATGGTTATTTTTATGTGTAACGTACAATGTTGAGTTGCTGACTCAAACGAGAAAGGGACGGACACTCTACCTGTGATTTTAACTCAACCAAGGGCAATGGGTTACAACAGTGAGGGTAATTTTTGGACCTACTGTGAAGGTTTGGTAATCATAAACAACCCTTGAGAGCACAGCGTAACGAGAAATGGTCGGTACTGCGCTCATTTGAGCTTGCATTTCTCGTTTAGTAAATTGTTTTTTTAGGGATTTTTGCGTTATATAATAAATGATAAGGGGGAAAAAAACTGCTACCACCCCATCGGAATTGAAGGCCTTTAGGTCAGCGCCTCTACCTTTAAGTTACGTCGCTACGAGCCTTTCTGGGTCTGAACGGAAATTTTTTTCTCTGTTCGACCGAGCGTACCGGCGAGAAGTAAAAAGGGTATACTAAAGTCGTGCAAATGTATGTAACAGGCAGAAGGAATCATTTCCGACCCTATAAAGTATATATATTCTATCAGCATCAACAGCCGAGTCGATTTAGCCTTGTCCGTCTGTCCGTCCGTCCGTCCGTCCGTCTGTCTGTGAACACCTAGATCTCAGAGATGGTAAGAGATAGAGGCTTGACATGTATGGGACAAATGCTTTTTATCTGCACGCAGATCAAGTTTGTTTCAAATTTTGCCACGCCCCCTCCCGCCCCCGCAATTTGGAAAAAGTTATATCTCCCACAGTTTTAAAGATAGAGGATTCGTACCTTCTAGAGATAGTTAGTCATTAGCAATATAAATCGATTTGCCGAAAAAATGATAAAGATCGGATGAACGGTTCTCGTTATAAGCAAAAAGTGAACCAAGCCCCCCCGCCACCCCTCCCACCCTAAAATTGGAAAACTTGCTACTTTTTCGGAGTCGGTCAGATCCCACTTTAAGGTACGCTTTTTTTTTCCCTCCTTTTGGGGGGAACACTAATAAACATGTTTTTTCATGAGTAACGGTATATCGAAGTCGGTTAGAGCCGACTTTAACTTACGCTCATTTTTTTTTTGAAAATCAAAAATATTAATCCAAATAAGAACTTATTTTCGTACACATTTGGAAATTTTAACTGTAATACAAAGAGGTTTATGCAGGCGATATTAGAGAACCGACCAACAGACCAACAGACGCTAAAGTAATCGAGACATCAACAAAATTGCAACATCATAGACGCGTACACAAGACACACACATGTAAAATCGAAGATCCACGCTGAAATTTTCCCTTCCCATTCACTTGTATAGCCGCTGCTCATCATTGTGAGTTCTAGAGTCTTTGGATAGTTGTTGTACTTAGTTTGATTTTAGTGTCATCTATGCAGTTTGTTTTCTGCAGCTTCGCCAGGCTAAATTCCAAACTTAAGCCTTTTGCTAACCGTTTCACAGCAACTTGTGTTCTTGCTTTAACGATATACATACAATCTAGCCGAGAAGTATTTAGGCATACATTGTGCCTAACCACTTATGATAACTAAACTCAAGCCGACTCAGTCCTGATCGAGCATGGAAAGAGATTAAAAGCATGTGTGTTTTTTAAGTTCTGCCCCAAGAGTCATTTGTCTCCCGCACTATGATTGATCACCAGATATATCTTTTAAAAAACCAGCGTTGTTTTTAAGTGCTTTTCTATGATGAAGTTTCTATGATAAAATTTTTGTTCTATTTAAAGATTCCAGATGACAAAAAACTTTATTTCGTCGCAATGCTACATTCAAATAAGACTGCTGTGCAATAGCATTCAGATTTTAAAACAGTTTAAAAGTGTTTCTATTCATGGGAAGTTCAACATAAAAATTTATTTTAATGCCTAAGCACGATTTCTTTTTCATTCTCATGTTAATTAATTAAGAATGGAATATTGTTGAAGGCTAATTGTCACGCGCTTTAGTAAACAGTCTCTTCTATGAGAATGTTCGCAGAACTTAATGGAGTTATATTATTTAACCCTCTTAATGTAGGTTTACTTTTCATAATTTTCTAACTGATTTGCAGAGGATACGACTTGTGACCACTGCATTTCAGAAAGTGCTTTCTATACTTTTAATTTTTCAAACACTTTGGCACGTCATTTTTGTAATCAAACCCCAGCTGACCAAATAGAGAGACCATTTCATTTTTAATGACTTCTTGCTGCTGCCTGGTCACACTATATTCTCAAAGTCTGCTTAAATCTTGCTGCAAAAAAGCTACCATCCTAACAGCGTTCTGTTTCAGCGTTCGTATTCACACCGACACGAGCCGAACGCATGCCGAGGTTTGTGCCAAGAGAGCAAAAAACTTTTCAGTCGCTAACCAGCGATCAAAGAAGCACGCCACTACATTTCCACTGCTTGTCTTCGCTCTTCTTTACAAATAAACCCTGCTTCAAGAATAAACTTACTTCGTTTCAGGTTAGGTTCAGAATTGCTGAACAACCCAGCTGTCTCTACTATTCAATGATTAATTTAAAAAATCTTTCATTTCTAGATTTTTCTGACACTCGCTTGGAGTATTTTAATTAACAACTTTCTAAGCCATTAAACAACATCTCATTTAATTTCATTTAATTCATTTTGCATCGACTGATTTCACTCAACTTGTTTAAATAAATTATCACATGACACCTTTCGCCCACACACACACACACACGCACGCAGGGAGCAAACATTTGCTCATTTTGAGATTGGCAAACAAAGATTGACACGAGAATAAGGAAGCTTCACACACACACACGCGCGCAGAACCGAACTCACCTTGCTTATTAAATTAATAAATTAACAAACAAAGAGCAAAAACTGTTTTTTTCCGCATTTGCAAATTCTGCTTTGTGTGTGCATTAATTATAGCAAACGTTAAGTGCAAAATCACGAATGTGCGTAGAATCTAATCGCTATAGAAAATGTCACTCAATAAAAATATATAAAAATAAAGCCTCGTCCACTAATTGGATACAAAATGCGAATTCTCGCTGTGACGATGATTAAATACCTTCTCATTCTTCGCGTCGCATCGTATGAAAATCAATATTGTGTTTAACAATCTCGGCACGCAAATCGCCAGCACGTTGCCAGGCGGCGACGCTGCGGTGATAGAAGTGGGGGTGGGGGGATGGGCAGATGCCTTATAAAGGAACTGCTCACTAATTACCAAGTGCTAAACATTTTGACGCGCGCGCGCGCTTTTCGCTTCTAATGTCTGTATTAATGTCGGGTGGGTGTATCTGATGGGTTTTTTGTTGGGTATCACGTTTTTGCGACACACAAATCAAATGTGAAACGTGATACCCTCAGTAGAACGAATATGAAGTTGCGTCACGCGTAACTATAACTAAAAACCAAAAGTATCGCCCAAAGCAAGGTCAATTGCTCTGAACTTTGCAACCGCACACACACACACAAATTTCATTAGTTTTTACCTTCCATCTCAGTTATTAAATATTCATCACAAAATGCCTTTGTTTACATTTTCTAAACTTTTCACGTCAATATACTAATTGATAGTTGGGTTGTACTATAAATTTATAAATATTTGATTTAACTTTTGACATTTATTGGACACTTTCCTCTAATTGCAGTTTTTGCCTGAAGGAGAAAATCATTCAAATGCCACATTTTCTGCCACTCAACTGAACGAAATTGAAAATTGTGGTAAGTTTATAAAATTTGAAATGAGGTCATTAAATGTGAATGAAGTAACCCCCCTATTATGACATAGTCTAATTTATTTTTGGTTCAAAAAAAAAGTTATCTGAGCAGCCATAAACATTCCCTGTTGTGGGGAACAACAATTTTAAAAACATGTATTTTGTTATCTAAAAGGTTATACAGTAAAATGCTTAAGAAGGGAAGATAAGTGTAGAATGTTGTTTTCTCTTTTTTACTACTGACTTAGTTATCTGGGGGGTACGTAGGTTAATTGACTTTGTGTGATATGCAAATGTACGTAAAAGTTATGTCAGTTTTAGTTGTGGACTTTTTAATTTAAAGCCACTTTTTATTTTTCCCAGAAGTGAGTGTAAATGAGTCGTAGCGTTTTTGAAAACACAACAGTTTGTTATCTAGGTTAAACCAGACGTCTAAAACAAAGACTGATATCTGTGCAACAAAATTGCGAGAGACATAGCGACGTTCGCCTTTATGGGCAGCAGAGCTGGAAATCTGTGGTCAAGTTCATGTTTAGAACATAACCATTATTTTTCTCAGCTATTGACTCACTTTTTGATATCTCTCTTAGCTCATCAGATGTGAGTCTGCAAAAGTGTACAACGGCTGAATGTTCTGGCGCCTCATTCCAGTTGGGTCTACCGGGTTCCACTACGATCAATAGTACTATCGAAAATTAGCTTTTAAATCAAAGAATGAACAACTTATTCACAACTACAAAAACAAATATTTTTATTTTCATGTTATCCAAAGAATTGCAAATAAAGAAATGAAATAATATCATAGGTAAATCATGACAAATTAAGAAATTTGTACTCTTACTTTGTTACAATATTAAGTTTTCTCCGATACATCGATAGCGGGTCACAACAATCGATTGTTTGCAAACGCACAATCATCGATAGTATCGATAGCGCTATCGATGTTTTAACAACACTTCTTTGTAGACGAATAATATAACCAAAATATATTCGACATCCGATATACCGGCACAGAAAAATATTCAATAATGTTAGGGAGAGTCTCCGGTTGTGGACACACTTGCGTTTTTCACTAATAACTTTTTTCCAAGTCAACATTATGCGGTGATATAAACATCATTGTAAAGCTAGAGACTCTAGCTAACTTTCCTCTGAAGTAACCTATTGTTCTAGACAAATGGAAAAAAATTTGCAGCCATGTATATGAAGTGATGATTTTTTGCCAAAATTTTTTTTGTACCTGGTTGTGGACACCCTTGCAAAATCGCTAGAAATGGAAAAATATGAAGTAAAATGGCCATGAATTGATGAAAAAAGAACGTTTATTTATTTAAGAAGCCTTCAGTGGCAAAAAGAACAAAAAATAATGGCCTTCAGTGGCAAAAAAAAAAAAAAATAATGGCCTTCAGTGGCAAATTAAAAAAATGATTCCGAAATGCAATTTTTGCATGTGAAATAGCTGGCCGTCATGCCAACGCACTTCAAATGCGCAGGACGATCGCAAACATCGCAATGGATCGAATTTGCAGCGGTCAGTTTTTTGGCAAGAGCGGAAAACAAATCAAACAGAAGTCGACATCTTTGTCTTCTTCCAATGACGAAGACGCCTACTTCTTGGCATCGCGTTTGGCCGTCGGCTTGGCTGGTGTTGCCTGTCGTTTTCCTGACCGGCTCACGGTGCGACACAGAATCACGCTTGGCTGCGCGCTCAGCTGATTTTTTTGCCTTCTCGCGCAAAGCCTCGACGCTTTCCGGAGAAGTTAGCACAGTGGCTTGCATTGGGGACCGCGAGTCGATGCCTTTTTCGGAGAAGTTCCTTGCACCGGCCCAATTTCATCCAACAGTGATAAGCGGCTAGCCGAAGACACTCGTGAAGTGGATGGTTCAGGGGAGGTTAACACCTCTTCTTCTCGCCCAATATTGGGATCGGCGGAAACGATGATATGACCAAATACCGGATCAAAGTGGTTCGAGGAAGCCCATATTCCTTGGCTGCAGCTTTGACGGCTTCCTTATCGATGAGGCATTGCTTAATGGCATCGACCAGCCCATTAAAATTGATTTTTGTTGAATTGGACGATTTTTTTTTGGTGTTGACAAAAATTTCACAAAAATGCTGTTAAAATATGTAACACTAACATAAGCAACGATATTTGACAGTTTTACGGCAGATGTCCACAACCGGTGCAAAAGTGTGTTCATTCTTGGAAATGGTAGCATTTTTTCAATTTTGTAAAATAAAAAACACTAAATCACAAAGTATAATACTAAGGCTGGAGAATGACACTTGCTTTTTTACCGACAATTTTTTTTTGTGATAGAAGATATAGACTTCGCGGCATTCAAAATATTGCTGGCAGAGCAGCCGGCAGAATTGTTTTCGCTAGATACAATATTGTCGCTAGACAAAAATTTGCTGTGGCGGCTATTTTTGATTATTTATTAGCTACATAAATTTACTTAATGCATCTTGCAATTAATCTTTTTATTTATTTCAATGATAGAAATTCAGTTTTTGGTTATGAATTGATTATTTTTCTAAAAAAAATCATATAAATTGTTCTCTTGAAAAAAGTCAGTTGACCAATAGGTTGCGCTTCTTTCGTGAACATTTGGCTAGCCAAACCACGACGAACATGGTTAAATAAATATGTGCTTCCTTTCATGCGCTAATAACATCAGACCTGAATACCCTCTGCAAGGTATAAAATGCAATATAAATAAGTTGTCCTTTGGCCTAGCACCCAGCACCTGGGATACCCATTCTTAGATGACCTAGGTCTCTGCGCGTAGAATACCTGGTTCACCGTCAACGCCCCCTCACCCCCACCCACATCCACCAAACTCCTTTTCAACCCACATCACAAGGGGACATAAGGTCTTTAGTTGATTACGGAACCGGCCGAGCAACCCATTTATTCTAACCTAACCATCCTGTCACCCTATTAAAACATATTCAATTTTTTACTTTCAAATGTTGAATTAAGTCAGATGTCCACAACAGCCAGTGTGACCTTTCTTGTGGCAAATACCAATAAATTCGGGTAGAAATACTAGATTCTCATCTAATTTCAGGATTTTTTTGGTATATAATTTAAGTATGCACCGAATTCGCCGTGTTCGTAATATTCGCCCGACAATATTGCCGCTAGAAATTGCCTAACCAGCCTAACCTCTTTTCAATGTTTTGCTTCGATTTAACGCAATGAGTAAATTGAAAAAATTAGAAACTCGGGAAAATGTTCACGATTGTTCACTCAGTTTGGCGGTATCTGTTACCTGACAAAAAATAGACTGGGGTGTCCACAACCGGTGACTTTACCCTACATATTCTTTTTTACAAAAATATCGGTATTTCGATATATCGATATTATCATGGCGGGCCCAACAATCCCGCCATCGACGACGTCCCTCTCCGTCTCTTTCTATTTCACGCTCTCCGCTTATTGATCGCAGCGTACCCGTACTCTGGTCGTGAGTAAGCGCGTGGCAGGGCTGACAAAACTTACATTGGTTCCTTTGGAACAATTTCCTACTTCTTATATTCTACATGTCACATTAATTATGATTCTTTACACTCTCAAACTTTGCCATTCGGACTCGGCGATAAACAGCTTATCCCATTCCCAGATCTCTGAAATGGTAAGAGCTAGAGGCTCGAAATGTAAGGGAGCATAGACTTTTATAGTTGCAGGCAAGTCAAGTTTCATTGAAAATGTTTACCAAGCCTCTGGTTTTGAGATCAAGCCTCATTATTTCCCACATTTTGGTAGTTAAGCTCACAGGCTAGTTTGTAGTCGCGCGCTCAGCAAAGCCAATTCAATTTCATAGGTGGGTACGTCTGGCACTGTTACCAAATCTCTGCAGACCATAAATAGTTAATGAATCCTCTCTGTTTTAAACGACTCCAAGGCTAATTCACTATCCGCCTTCGCTCTTTGTCTATTTGTGAATTTTAAAAAAAAGAAAACGATTGCCCTGTAGGTCACCCAACTTGAGTATTGGAACGGAAAGCTAAAGTTGCCAATTTGTACATTTCGTATGCAGCGTATAGCCTGGACAATGCTCTCTTGAGAGCGACGTTTGATGCAAAAACTTTGAGTGGTTTCGGCGCGTTTATCCTTCGTACCGCAACAGTTGTGACTTGTGTGATGGGCGCAGGCTGAAAATGGGAAATAATTTGTGTTAGAAATTGGGAAATTGGTCTAGGAGTGTAGATGTAGTAGAGCCCTTTGAAGAATTGAATCAAAGTTCCTCATTTTGATTCTGGATTTGAACTATCTAAGAACTTCTACTCATAGCTCACAAAATTGGCTGATTTATTGAAAAGGCTCATGACAAGAGCCATGCTTGAAATGATTCAGCTCAGGTCAGCTCAACACAGCATCTAATCTAGATCAGTGGTGCCCAACCCCACACTCATCGGTTTAACACTTATGTGCGTAGCAGCGAAACGCGAAGCAACGTTATTATGTCAAACGAGCAATGCCTCGTGAGAGAAGAAAAAGCCGAAAGCACTCGTCGTGAGAGAGCCAGCCGCCGAGCGTGCTATTTATAGAACACACGTATTCTCTCTGTATGCGTCGTATTATCCCACGGATAGGCTTCTGAAGCATTTTGGGGCACCTCGATCTAGATCAATCATACCCAATTCAAGTAGCCCATAGCGTTCGTAGACCTGCCTGAGTAAGTAAAAGTAAGGAGTAATACTCTCGCCGAGTATGATTACCATTCGTCAAATTAACACCGTGGCACCGAAGAATCGTAGGAACCGCACCGTTTTATTCAATTTACTCGTTTTTATTTAATTCAAATTTAATTTTGATTTATTTCTACTTTGTAATGTATAATGGACTTATCTAAAATCATGAAGTCGGCAGAGTATAATAGATGGAAATTTACAACAGAAATGCA
>JAEIFU010001380.1:0-70851 GCA_018904235.1 Lordiphosa stackelbergi | reverse complement strand
TGTATTTCTTCTGTTCATGTAATAATAAATGTATGCTGGTCCCATTAATGCCTAAGTAGTGTCTATCCTATCTGCCTGGTTACACTTAAAGTAACTCAGTCTAGAAATAGGCAGATTGGTAAAATATTAATGACATTAAAAAGGAAACAGTTAAAGTAAAAAACGTTGAATCTGACATATACGTTTTGTAAGGAACTCATGGATAGCACTTGTAAGCAAGGTTGCTAACTGGAGAAGGTCCAGTGAATACAGAAACTTATATTTAGAAAGCAGATGATTTGAGATCATTGAAAACAGACTGGAACTTGACAGCTAGACAACACAACACATCTTTATAATAGACGTGTGAGCACTCTTATTATTCCTACAGTTCAATACGACCTATTCTTTGGTCCCCGTGAATTGGAGGCGAGCGTCACAGCCTAATCTAAAGAAAGAGAAGGGTTAAAAGCAGAGAACCCGAAACCAAATGTAACCAAAACCGTAACTAACCGAAAAAAATTGTTTCTTATATCCTTTGTTACCAAAGCTGGTTATCAGTACCGAAACAGAAACAAATATACGGGTTAATTTCGGTTTCTTACTAAAACTTTCGATAAACGTTTATCAGTCCCGGGCAAATGTAGAGGACAGAAAAGTGTTTGTGTATAGTGAGCTAGAGAGCTATCTCCAGACTACAGCCGTTTTACATGCAATTCAGTGTTCACCGATTTACACAATCATAAGTTCATGAGTGACTAGCTATGGCTGGCCGGCTCTGGTCTAATGGAGAGGACAGAAAAATATGTCCTTCTCTCTCTGACACTCAGTTAGAGCGAACGAGAAAGAATGAGTGCAGCTAACAAAAATCTTTACCCTCCTCATCTTTCCTTATACATATGTAAATTATGGACGCTATATTTAGGATCCAAAAATGTACGACTTTGGCTCAAATTTGGCATCAGCTAAATGTGATTTTTTCTGTAACCTAAGATGTGGGACAATATTAGCGAAATTATTACAGTTTAAGCACCAGAAAAGTTGCATCAACAAGAATGCAGGGCGAACTGTTAGTCTTTTGTAACTTGTATTCTATCTGGATTCAATGTTATTTTGAAATCCAAAACAACAACTCAGCATTGACTTCAGTCTCACGAGTTAGAATTTAGAGACCAAATATGTTCGAGAATGATGCCCACCTATGTGCAATATTTCTTGATCCGAGATAAAATATATCTTTATCTGCCGAGCAGAAACCATAATTTTATTGAATTATCTGGGGGAAAACAGTCCAAAGCCAAGTTGGTCGGAGATTTCAGCAGTTCTAATTAACAACAATCTGCTACTTCATTAAAATATGTATTATCTAAAGTTTGCTGGCAGTACCACCCACACAAATAAGTGTTGAGCGTTTGGCTTCAAGGAGTAGAATTTTAATAAATCCCTGCTTTTGTCGGCATGATTTGTCACAGTTATATTTATACTTATAACCGTAACTAAAACCCGAAACACAATTAGTTTAAAAACCATAACCAGAATCGAACCATATCCCACAACCGTAATATAACTCCGAAAAAGTCGATCGGACAAAACCAGTTCGTAAATACCAAACGTTGTTCCAATACCTTACCTTCATCCCTGTTCTATTAACACGAAAATGCCTCGTCGATATTGATATTGCGAATCTCTTCGCAAAATTTTTTAATCAACTTACTCGTCGTCCGATGCCAGCAATGGCTGTTCTTACTCCTATTTCCTCGTATGATTTCATGCGCTGTCCCACGATTTCTTTTTCTTCCGTCCTAAATGGTTTACTTTCATTAAAACATACAAACTCCAAATCATTGTTTAAGTTTCCATCCCAATGGAAAGAATCTTTCATTATTCCCTTACATACAAAAAGTAATCACGGTCTGACATTTCTAACTACAGGGGCATTGCGAAACTGTCTGCAATACCCAAACTCTTTAGTAAATTATAAAATCTCAGTACCAACATTCCTGTTCTCCTTTTTATATCAACGAACCAGCATGGATTCGTTAAAAACAGATCCGTTACTACAAACCTACTAGTATTTACTTCTTCAGTGATTCATGGTTTCACAAGGTAAACAATCATATGTTTTTTTTTTACCGATTTTAGTAAGGCTTTTTGACAATGTCTCTCATTGTCTTCTGATTGTGAAATTGCGTCTGTTGGGATTTCCGCTGGGGCTTCTTAATTGGATAAAATCTTATCTTCAGTCTAGAACTCAGAAAGTTGTATTTAATAGTTGCACTTCTTATCCGCTATTTGTGACCTCTGGATTTCCCCAGGGTAGGCATCTTGAACCTCTTCTCTCGTGTTATTTATTAATGACCTGCCTAATGTAATTAAGCATTCTCGTACATTAATGTATGCAGATGACTTAAAAATATTTCTGAGCCATAACTCCCCCAACGATACTGCTTAGCTTCAGGTTGATTTGAACAGGAACAAATGTAAATCTATGACGTTTTATCGTAGAACCCCTCTTCTGAAGAACTATTTATTGAATTCTTATCAACTTGAACGAGTTGAATCTTTCCATGATCTGGGTATTACTTCTTCTCTTTTCTTCTTGATTGGCCCGATGCTTGCATCACAACCGTTCGACGGTCTCGGCCGCTGCAACTAATGTCCGCCAGTCGCTTCTGCTCCGTGCGAGCTGGGACCAGTTGGTCACACCAAGCTTGGCAATGTCTGCCCGAACCTGGTCATCCCATCTTAGTCGAGGTCTCCCCTGCTTGCCTCTTCCTCCATAGTCAGCCGCCTTCGATTAATACTTTCCTTACTGGAGCTTCTTCGTCCATCCTGGTGACATGTCCTAACCAGCGCAGCCGCTGTTGCCTTATGCGCTTGACCGGACAGGTGTCCGGTTTAAAGGTCCATAAATCCTCCGAAGAATCTTTTGTTCAAACACGCCAATCGCCGCTTCATCCGCTGCTGTCATTGTCCATGCTTCTGCGCCGTGTTGCAGGACTGGGATGATAAGCGACTTGTATAGGGCTAATTTTGTACTTCGCTTGAGGTCTCTGCTCTTGAGCTCCCTACTTAGCCCGTAGTAGCATCGGTTTGCAAGAGTGATCCTTCGTCGGATTTCCAGACTAATGTTGTTGTCGCTGGTTATCGTAGTTTCCGCGGTAAACAAAATCCTCTAAAACTTTAAAGTTGTATTCTCCCATTGTAACAGATTGTCCAAGACGCAGGGACTTTTTGTCCGCGGATACAAGGTATTTCGTCTTGTCCTCATTTACCGCTAAACCCATTATTTCAGACTGCCTTTCAATCTCTGAAAACGCCCTGCTTACCGCCCGTTCGTTTTTGCCGATAATGTCAATATCATCGGCATATGCGAGGAGCATTAGATCTGTATGAATAAAGGCGCCCGTTCTGTTGGCATGTGGGCACTGGCGCAGTATATATTCCATCAGTAGATTGAAGAAGTCACACGATAAGGTATCGCCCTGCCTAAAACCTCTTTTGGTATCAAATGGTTCGGAGAGGTTCGTTCCTATTTTGACGGAGCTTTGCGTACTTCTCAACGTCATCATGCAAAGTCGAACGTACTTTGCTGGTATACCAAAGGTAGACAGGACTTCAAAAAACCTTGACCTTATCGGCGTGTCCTCTCTCGAAGGTCTTCTCCAGGATTTGTCGAAGTGTGAATATCTGGTCTGTGGTGGATTTACCAGGTCCAAAGCCACACTGAAAAGGTCCAATCAGTGTGCTGATAAGCGGCTTTAGACGTTCACAAGAATACGCCACAGAACCTTATATGCAATGGGAAGGAGACTGATCCGCTTCTCCTTTTTCCTTTTCTCCCGGTATCGCTCCTTAACAGCCCGCGTTGCTCCCAAATGCAGAGTTCTCCTGTACGCTGCGTCTTTCTCTGCAGTAGCACGTCGGCACTCCTCATCGTACCAAGACCGCCTTCGAGGGGACTCGGAGTACCCGAGTATCTCCTTGGCTGCCGTACTCATGGAGTGTGATATACTATATATATATATATCGGAAGAAGATGGGGAGGTTTCCCTGAGCAGTTGGGCAAGTTTAGCGGTGTAGGCTTCAGAGGTCCCTTGTGATTGCAGCTTCTCCACGTTTAGCTTTCCGAGTCTATGTTGGCTCTTCGAATCGCACGCAAATAAATTCGGGTTTGTAAAATATATTATATTTTTCAAAACACAATGTCTTAATTTAACCATTACCACTTTAATATCTGAATCTAAGTTCCATTTGATTTTGTTGCGGCATGCACCACATTCCGCATTTCCACAGAGAACAGACTCGGCCTAAATATAATGCCATATATTGATCAGTTTGTTAGCTTGAAACATTTTATTAAAGCTTCTTACTGATGACTCTTACTGCTCGCTTGAATTCCATGTCAAACACATACTTGAGCAATGATTAAATAATTTGATTGGATGGCACTGGAAGCGTTTGATTAAACAACAGCAGCTAAATGTAAACAATTGGTTTTACAAATCTATTTTACTTGGTTTCTTATTACGAAATGTTGAGCAAAATGATAAGTTTTACTTTGTTTAAAAGCAATTGGTCTTAGATCATGTCCCACAAAACCGGATACAAAAGCAGTGTGGCCCTTCTAGAAGATTGCTTAATTCAGGCATCTGCAGAGTCATGCGATGGTACAAAAGTTCATAAAAGTTTTAAAGCTATCAACTTGAAAAGTCATTTTGATAAGCTTTCCAAAGGGCTCTTATCTGAAATTTCGTATTTCCTTGAGTTTATGCAAATTCATTCATTGACTATGAGATTAAACTTATCATCTCAACCTTTGAGTTCTTTATGACAAAACCAACCACAAAAAAATATTAAATCCGGATCTTAAATTTATCATTATATCCAAGATAACTTTGTCAACGTCCATGTGCCGCAATTAATTGAATTTTTGGATTGATAATAACTTATTTACTCGTCCAAACACGATACATAATTGGTTATCAATGGGGCTTATTTACTTATAATAAATGAAACCCTACAGACTTATCTCTAAATTGACATTGAGTGGCTTCATGCCATTTGTCTTATGCAATTTGGACATATCTAAATAAATATTGATATAGCTACTCGTAAGTAAATAAATACTACAAAAACCTTAATGGAAAATCCTATTCTTTTCAATAGATTAGTTAGGCAATTGCCTGATAACATTGATAATGCAGCTGACTGGGCTTTAATGGGCTATAATTCAAAGGAAGGAAGTTCATAAAAGTAATACCAACTCATTAAATGGACAGTAGACACTTTTTGTGTGAGAAAAAAATGTAGTCCAGTACTTCTAGATCCTAAATCTCAAATGATTGTAGAACCGAAGTCCTGGAATCAGAACCGGAAAAGTGTTTTTGGGATTTATTTCTGGTAGTGATAGGTATAAAAAAATCACAGTAAATTGTAGGGTTTGTGGCGATGGGTACCACTTTTACTTACTGTTAACAAAAAATGAAAATAAATTAAAGCTTAAGACAAATTTGTCGTATGCAACCGCTCCGGAGTTGGAGACATCGGAATTTTAGGGAAGTCCGAACCGAACCTGAACCGGAGCAGAACAATTTTTTCTTCGCGAACCCGAACCTGAACCGGAGCAAAAAAAAGTAGAAAAAGGTTCGGTTCAAAAAACATGTTCTATTTCATTTTTTCTAGCTGCTATAAATGTGAAGTTTTCCATTTTCCAATATGGAATAAAACCAGCTTACAAAGAAACATATTGCTTCATTGCATAATATTCAAAAGGAACTAATTAGCAAAAGCTTTAAGATTAATAAATCAAATAACTAATGATTATTTACCATGTTTATCATCCGATGAAGATGATAGTTTTGGATAAACTATCACTTTAAAGAACTTAACAATGATGCATTTGTTTTATTAGCTGTTCCTGCAACACAAGTATCAGTCTAGTCCTACTCACTTTTCACTTTTCCTACTCAAATATTTTTGATTTATCCGGAGATAGAGACAGCAAGAATGAAAGATTGCTGGAAGACACACTAATGATTATCTTATACCAAGTGTGTTAACTGAGGGAATAGAATTTCCCCCACTGCTGTTAAATGCTAAGTCTACTTTATTACTCCCATCAACTGTTGTGTTCGTAATTGTCATAGTGATAAATGTTTCCAACGAGGTTTTGCACTTGTAGCACTTGGAAGAAATATCACATACATAAATAAATAAATAAGGGCCGAAATGGGTGCATACACATACACAAAGACTTCTATCAACTTGGCGTTGCCTGTTGTTGTCAGTTTTTGCACTTGTGCTGCCTTTGGAATTCCCAAACAGTCAAAGCAAAGACTTTTGCCGACTTGCACAAAAAAGGCAAAGCCTGCTAATGATAGAACCGGGAGGTTCTTGAAACATCTGTACAGTCGGCTTTCCTCCTTTTTGGTGTATGTGTGTCTTGTTTTAAAAGTAATGAACTAACATAAATAAATAGACTGATGGGTTGGAAATTAGTCAGCTGTTGGCTCTCGCTTACGCTCTCTGATTGCATTTGGGAATATGCATATATATGGACAATAAGAACTCATTGCGGGCTATCGCTTATCACCACTCAAAATTGAGAGGCAGTGTACATTTTATCTCTAATACTCATGATTTATTGACCTGTTGCCTGCTAAAACGTCTGATGATCCAAGCTCAAATATGATATTATCAAGCCTAAAACTCTATATGAATACAATTTTTAAGGCCGATTTCTCACCTTCTACATAGAGCCATGTGTCCCATAAACTTACAAATAACAGAGTAAATTGTGAGCTTTTCTGACAAATAGAAGGAAGAAGGGAAATTGAGACTAAGTTGTTTCAATTTACTAACGTGTTTTCTGAATTAGCGAAAAACTAAATAGTTGTTGGGTTTAGCGACCTATTCTTAGCCTGCTAACAACTATTTCTGAAAAACTAAATTTTTACTGAACCCCGGTTCGAACCCGAACCTAGGTTCAGCGACGCAAAAAATTTCGCGGTTTCGAACCCCGGAGTGAACCGCTGCCATTTTATGGGGGGTTTGCAGCCCTGATTATAATACACTTTTCAAGTGTATGAAAAGGTGTGAGTGTCGTTAACACTCACGAGGCTTTAACGTGAAACATGATGCTAAATTTAAGGGCTTAATAACTCTTTCAATTGTATAGAAATCAGCCATGGCGATCTTTCAATAGAAGAGAACAGAAAGAATGTTGAAATTCCAAATAACTTCCTAATAAGCACCGTTCATTCACTGTTTAGTTACTGTTGTCACTGTTTGGGCAATGTTGTCACTGTTTAATCACTGTTAAGAATTTTTTCAGTCACTGTTTATTCACTGCCCAGTCACTGTTAAGTAACTTTTTAGTCACTGTTTAGACATTGTTAAGTCACTGTTTAGTTACCATTTGGTCACTGCTTAGACAATTTTTAACAGTGGTTAAGTCACTGTTTGATCACTGTTTAGTCACTTTTTAGTCATTGGTAAGTCACTGTCCAGTCACTGTTTAATCTCATTTTACTCACTGTTTAATCTCTTTGTTTAGACAATTTTTAACAGTGGTGAAGTCACTGTTTAGTCACTGCTTAGACATTGTTAAGTTACTGTCCAGTCACTGTTTACTCACTTTATAGTCATTGTTAAGTCACTTTTTAGTCACTGTTTAGAAAATTTTAAACAGTTGTTAAGTCACTGTTTAGTCACTGTTTAGTCACTTTGATTTCACTGGTTAGTCACTGTTAAGTCACTGCTAAGTCACTGATGCCCTCTTTCTCCTTTTTTTCACAGCGTCACGTGACGCTGAAATCAAATTTTATTCCTACTAAAATCTTCCGTACCGAAATTAAAGACATTTCACTTCAAAAATCAGAGCTCGCAAAAAGTGACGGGACTTTTCTCCAAGAGACACTGGGCAGAAAAGTATGTATGTGTGCTTCGCGTGTTCCTCAGTAAACTGCAAGTGTGTATGCGTGATTGAGTGCTATTTTTTCCCACTTCCTCTTTTACGCTTTGACTGCAATGAAATGTCTAAAGCAACAACAAATACTTAACCCAACAACAACAAAAAAGACTGTTGGCTGACACTTGACTCGCATTGTTCAGTTGCCTATGCCCAGCTGCGTATATTTCTCTCATCGAGGACTATCAAACAGAAATCACGAAAAAAAATCAAGTGTTCTATTGAGAGAGTGAGCGAGTCTGTTAAATTTGTCCCTGTCATTGCGGTCAGCAGATAGCATAAAAATAGTTTAATCCTCTTTTGCGAGCTCTTCAATTAATTTGTTTAGTAAATAAATTAAATCAACAACAGCCGCCAAAGTCTCTACAATTATTTTGTAAAAATAAATCCAGCTTTAATGTCTTAATCTCTGCTCCCTTTTCAGATCATCTGGGCAGTAAACTGAGCGATGCCTGGGAGAAGGAGGTGGAGAAAAAGAGTAAAAAGAAGAAGACACCAAGTCTGTTAAAGGCTTCCATGGATGTATTTGGCTGGCGCTTGGCTGGTTTGGGTCTCGTTTTGTTTATATTGGAAATTGGTTTCCGGTAAGCGTCAAGCCACGCCCACACACACACACACACACTCACTCGTATTATTTATGATCCACTTTGTTATCTTTTCTTCCTTCTTAACTCCTGCAGCGTCACCCAACCTCTTTTTCTGGGCGGTCTGGTGGCTTACTATGCTGACTCCAGCAATCAGAACGGTGAAGATCAGACCAAGGCCTATCTCTATGCCCTGGGCGTGATCTTATGCAGTGGATTCAACGTCTTGGGCATGCATCCCTATATGCTGGGCATGTTTCATGTGGGCATGAAGGCCAGAATAGCCATGACAAGTGAGTGTGGAGGGTGTAGAGAAGTGGGGAATTGGGACAACATAATTAATGTTTATACATTTAGGTCTAATTTATCGCAAGGCTTTGCGTCTGAGTCGAACTGCTTTGGGTGATACGACAATCGGTCAGGTGGTCAATCTCATATCAAACGATGTGGGTCGCCTGGATGTTTCGGTGCTGCATATGAATTATTTATGGCTAGGACCCGTGGAGATTGCAATTGTAACATATCTGATGTACCGAGAGGTGAGTGAAGACAGTATAGTTTAAATATGGTAAGACGATATTGATGAATTGAATTGAATTGGGGGACAGACAGGAAAGTGATTATATTTTAGAATCATTTGTTTAACCCGTAATGTCCAGAGGGTTTTAAAATACTGAGAAAAACTAAACAAATTATTGTATAGGGGATGTACTGAAAAGAATCTGCTCACTTTGTTTCATTCATTGTAAAAGATATTAATCAAAAGTAACTTTTTCTTTTAGAAATTTCGAGATATAAAGTTGCTCCTTGCGCCAGTAATGTCAAAATCCAGATTAAACTTTTTCTCGTCAGAAAAAATATCCCGTTTAAATAAGGACAGCTTACCAAGTCCCAATCATTTAATCCAAAATTAGTCCGCGCTGCTTTGTGGAATATTTTTAAGTATACTTTGGACATTTAGCTTGCACTCAGAGAAAAAACCAAGCCGATCGTCCTTGATATCAAGCAGTTTTGAAGTCAAAAGTACGGTGAGACGGAATATTCTTGGATCCAAGCCGAAAATACTGAAATCAAGCATGAATTTCTGAGTCTGAAATTCTTGGTTTTAAATTAAGTCGGCTTTATATCAAGCATAGATCTTCAAGGTAGTAAGCATGGAAAGTCTCGAATTTAAGAATAGATCTTCTTGAAAAGAAGCACAAAAAGTCTTGACCTTAAGTGTGGATGTAAGCATGGAAAGTCTCGATTTCAAGCATAGATCTCCTTGAAAATAAGCATGAAAAATCTCGATTTTAAGATTAGATCTTCTTGGTTGTAAGCATAAAAAGTCTTGATTTTATTTAATTATATTTATTGTTAATAAAAATATAAAAAAGTCTTATATATACTTAATTCTTAATACGTTTTTCCGTTGTTAAGCGACGATAGGCGCAAGATCATGCTGGTCTGGGCATCCGCGATGGTTGGCTTCGCAGACTTCTTGCCACTCTCACTGCGGAATCTTGCCGTCGGCAGTAAGACAACGTTGAGCAGGAAAAAGCAAATATAATCCTGAGCATCTGCCAAAAAAATAGAAACATTTTGTTTTAGTAACAATTTGTTGTTATTTTAAACTTAATAACAGTTAAAAATAATTTTAACACTTACCGACTGTTGTTGCCATCAGGGCTGCAAACCTCATCAAAATCGACAGGGGTCACTCCGGGGTCCGAACCCGCGAAACTTTTGGGTTCGAGTTCACGGAGGGGGTTTAGAAGGTCGCTGAACTTAGATTCGGGTTCGAACCGGGGTTCACGAATAATTTTGTTCAGAATCAAAAAAGCAAAACAAAAGTTTAAAGGCTTTGCAATTCTCAAGTTCAAATTCCGTTGAAGTGCTTTATAAAGACCAACTTAAATTTGCAAAGTCAACAAATTTCGCGGTTAGATTTGGCGTCAGAACAGTTTTTCGGTGCCTCAAATACATTCAAAAAGGTGTACCATATGTGCGGTTAGATTAACTTGTGGGTACAGTTAATTGCTGCAAGAACAAAGTATGAGCTAAAAATAACGTCAGAGTTACTAATTCTATGGTAAAGTTAGTGTAGTAGCAATTACTTATTAAAACAAAGACAAATTTGACAAAATATTTATAGTTAATTTTACGAGGAGTACAGTTGTTAAATGCAACAACAAAACTCGTGCTCAAATAAATACGTGATGCTTACAAATGTCTTCAGTGGATTTTACTATTACCACAGTTACAAAACAACACCAATAACACATGCATAAAAATTTGGATAAAATGTTACTGTCAGAGTTGATAACTTTACCCACCATATTTTTTTGTGTGTGGACTAATACTTGTGTTTAAGGAACAGCTAATACAACAATTGCGACATTGTTAAGTTCTTTACATAACTAGATCGTTTTTCCAAAACTTTAAAGCCTAAAGATTGCTTTTCATCTTTATCAGAAGGTAAACATGATAAAGAAGCATTTACTTATAAGTTCCTTTTGAATATTCTAAAATATAGCAAAATGTTTCTCTGAAAGCTGTTTTTATTCCAAGGCTTAAAAATTGTGGGAAAAAATGTAACAGAATATCTTTTTGAACCGAACCCTTTTCAAATTTTTTGGTCCCGGTTCAGGTTCGGGTTCGGGAAGAAAAAATTGTTCTGTTCCGGTTCAGGTTCGGTTCGAGTACTACCCAAAAAATCCGGAGCCTCCGACTCCGAAACGGTTCAACTCTGAACCGGTTTGCAGCCCTGGTTGCCATCCTCTAATCGGCTAGCAGTTGTTTACACGATTCGTGGTTTAATTTTTCGATGTAAATGGGAATAATTTTCTCCGTGAGTGGATCCACTTGGCAACTTCAATCTGGAATATAATCCCGAAATATCACGATTATTACAAGCAGAAATAATATACAACACACACAACAAAAAATTGAAATAGAATACCGATATCGTTAAATTAAGCTACAAGACTGGACCAAACTTTATTAGCAATAACCCGCCGCGCATCGCTTCCCACCCACATACCACCCACTTCCCGCCCATATCCCACCCACTTCCAATCCACTTACTACCCACATTCCACCCACTTGCCATCCACATACCACCCACTTCCGCCCACTTCCCGCCCACTTTCCTCCCACATCCCACTCACATCCGACCGAACACATCCATCGTACATAATTGTGTTTTGTTTTTTTTGTTAATTCAAACTGCACTCACTTCCGACTGCGTTGGCCTTTTCACATTCAATTGATTGCCGATGAGGCAAAGATGCCAATTTCAAAGCTGCCTTCGCTGTTTGCACCTTCGAGACAGCCGAATCGTTGACGACGCTGAGAGCAAGAGCTATAATTGTTCTCATTTTTTGCTCGCGCTCCTCGCTAATGGCTAACCGCACTTCCCTAGCCACAAGTAGGAAGTCAAAATCAATTGTTTTCTCGTATGCAAGCAGTTTTCGTCTTTAAAAATCTGAATTGATCTCGCCGATTCGTGCTAGATTTCTCTGGGTGTACAACTGCGGCCAGCTGGGAACAGTGCGCTGAGTAATTGCTTGCCAATTTTGTCACCTCATAATTAGAATTAGATATTTTACTCTCTCCTGTTTTCTTTAAGAATTAGTGACTGTGGATGAAATTTCTTTGAAACCCAATTTAATATTTTCCCTTCTTCTTTTCAGATTGGTGTCTCTGCCTTTTTTGGTGTGGCAGTGATGTTAATGTTTATTCCACTTCAAGCTTATCTGGGCAAAAAGACCTCCGTACTGCGCCTGCGCACTGCTCTACGCACTGACGAACGTGTCCGCATGATGAATGAAATTATTTCCGGTATTCAGGTAATCAAAATGTATGCCTGGGAGATACCCTTTAGCAAGATGATAAACTATGTGCGTACCAAGGAAATGAATGCCATACGAAATGTGAACTACATTCGGGGAACGCTACAGAGTTTCATAATGTTTGTGACACGGATATCGGTGTTTGTCAGCCTGGTGGGTTTCGTGTTGCTGGGCCAATTGCTGACGGCGGAGAAGGCTTTTGTGATCACGGCCTATTATAATATACTAAGGAACACCATGACCGTGTACTTCCCCATGGGTATCTCTCAGTTTGCTGAACTTTTGGTATCCATAAAAAGGATACAGACTTTTATGTTGCATGAGGAGACTAAGGTGAGGGACAAATCGGATGATGTGGATGAACAGAAAGTGGGCAAGGCCTCGTCTTTGGTACAAGAGGTCAGCAGTGTGTTAAAGCCGAATAGTCGTCGGACCAGTGAGGCAGAACCGGGTGTTCAGATCAGTAAATTGAAGGCCAAATGGGATGCCAAGAGTACGGAATTCAATTTGGACAATGTTACTATGAAATTCAAGGCACGCCAACTGGTGGCCGTCATAGGACCCGTTGGCTCGGGCAAATCCAGCTTAATCCAGGCCATACTGGGTGAGTTGCCAGCCGAGGCGGGATCCGTAAAGGTGAATGGTACCCTGTCCTATGCCTCACAAGAGCCCTGGCTATTTACCGGCACTGTGCGTCAGAATATACTGTTTGGTCTGCCCATGGACAAGCATCGCTATCGCACGGTGATAAAGAAATGTGCATTGGAACGAGATTTTGAGCTTCTGCCGTATGGCGATAAGACCATAGTGGGTGAGCGTGGAGCCTCTCTGTCGGGTGGACAAAAGGCTCGTATTAGTTTGGCACGTGCGGTCTACAGGAAGGCGAATATCTATTTACTAGACGATCCTCTCAGTGCTGTGGATACGCATGTGGGACGCCATCTGTTTGATCAATGTATGCGAGGATTCTTGAGAGAAGACATTGTTCTGTTGGTCACGCATCAGTTGCAGTTCTTGGAACAGGCCGATGTTATAGTGATTATGGATAAGGGCAAGATCAGTGCCATGGGTACATACGAGTCCATGTGCAAGAGTGGCTTGGACTTTGCACAAATGCTAACGGATCCCAGTAAGAAAGATGAGGGTGCAGGTGATGCGGCCGAAAAGACTGGTGGACTTTCGCGTCAAAATAGCAAATTGAGAGAGCGTCAAGGCAGCATTTCCTCCATGGAATCGGCAGCGGAATCTTTGGTGGTTGATTCACCCATGCAGACGCAAGAGGGCCGTGTCGAAGGCAAAGTGGGCCTCACCCTGTATAAAAAGTACTTTGGGGCCAATGGTTATTGTATATTCATCGTATTTGCCTTCTTCCTCATTGGTGCTCAAGTGATGGCCTCGGGTGGTGATATGTTCCTGTCCTATTGGTAAGTAAACAGATGAGTTGCAACTAAACCGTCTTATCTTCTGGTGTATATCTTATTCAGGGTCAACAAAAATGAGAATGCCGAAACGAATACGTTCATGTCCCGCTTACGTTTTTTCCCCGAGAGTCGCATCAATGCGGATACCGATCCCAAGGATATTTACTATTTCACCGCCATCAATGTGGCAGTGATTATCTTTTCGCTGGTGCGCAGCATGCTGTTCTTTTATCTGGCCATGTGTAGCTCCACCAAGCTGCATAACACCATGTTCCATGGTGTTACGCGAGCAGCCATGCATTTCTTCAATACAAATCCATCGGGTCGTATTCTAAATCGTTTCTCCAAGGATTTGGGTCAAGTTGATGAGATTTTGCCTTCCGTTATGATGGATGTATTCCAAATATTCCTGGCCATTCTGGGTATTGTGATTGTATTGTGCATTGTCAATGTGTGGTACATTTTATTGACGGCCATTCTGGTGGTGGTGTTCTATGTGCTGCGTGGTTTCTATCTAAATACCTCGAGAGATGTGAAGCGGTTGGAGGCTGTTAGTAAGTATAATTTGAATAACTTAATTAAGGACCGATTTCTCATCTTCTAAATTGTAAATTGTGAGCTTATCTGACTCATAGCAGCTATCTGGAAGAAGAGAAATCGACTAAGATGATCAATCCTCCCTCAATGAGTTTGAAAATCGGAATAACAGGGGACGAACTAGAAGATGAACAGGGCAAAAAAACTAAGAGCTTGACTTAATTTTGTAAAAGACATAATTTAATAAATAAGATAAAGTAAGGTAGGAAGGTATAGTAAGGAATACCAATTCCTACCTTCTCTCAAAAACTTGTTCAAAATTTCCTTTGATAGATCGCGATTAATAAGGATTTTTTTATGCAAAATAAATCGCAGGCTACATTTTTGGTACATGCATGGTTTCTTGTTAAATTAAATGAAATTGGAAAAATTCAGGTTTTATAAAACGAGAAAGGCAAAGCTAACTTCGTCTGTACCGAAGTTTTGATACACTTGAAATAGTTTGTCACAACGGTTAGCGACTTCGACCAAACTTCGCAAATCAGCTTAAAAACATGACATATTACCCATGACCGTGTTTGAGAACGAACGAACAGTTGTATGGCAGCTACAAGAAGAAGTCATCCGATCCGGTCGGTTCCGACATATTAGCAGCGTGCAGTAAAAAGAAGACTCTGTGCAAAGTTTCAGCTCGATAGCTCCAAAACTGAGAGACTAGTTCGCGTAGAAACAGACAGACGGACGGACAAAGCTTAATCGACTCAGCTCGTCATGCTGATCAAGAATATATATACTTTATGTAGTCGGAGCTGATTCCTTCTATGCGTTGCAAACTTCTGGGCAAAATTATAATACACTTTTCAAGTTTAAAGTTCTATGAAGCTAAGATATAGTCCGATTTTGACCAAAACTCAAATCTTTGTAAAAGCGCATAATATTAATAACGCTGAAGTGAGACTCGTTAACATTAAAAACAAAAAGTTTTCTCATTAAAACCCACTTTTCGACCGATAGTTCGACAGCTATAAAAATAGTCCGATTTTGACCAAAACTCCAAATCTGTGTAAAAGCGTATAATATTAATAATCGCGATGTGAGACACGTTAACAATAAAAACAAAAGTTTTTCCATTAAAACCCATTTTTCGACTGATAGTTCATGGCGCTATAAGATATAGTCATCCGATTTTGACAAAAACTTCAAATCTATGTGAAAGCGTATAATATTAATAATCGCTGAAGTTGAAGTCGTTAACTTTATAAACAAAAAGTTTTTCTCACAAAGACCCACTTTCAACCCATAGTTCATGGCGCTATAAGATATAGTCATCCGATCCGGTCGGTTCCGACATATTAGCAGTGTGCAGTAAAAGAAGACTCTGGCAAAGTTTCAGCTCGATAGCTTTAAAACTGAGGGACTAGTTCGCGTAGAAACAGACGAGGACAGCGGGGACAAAGCTCAACGACCAGCTCGTACTGATAATTTTGTTTATAGGGTCGGAAATGAATATTTCTTGCGTTGCAAACTTCTGGGCAAAATTATAATACACTTTTCAAGTGTATAAAAATATGTATATGCTATTCATCCGATGTCAATCATCAACATCAGAGCGACAGAAAAATCCTTTCGTCACAAATGATTTAAGTCTTAACTTTATAAGAAGCTGCCTTTCAAATGTTAATTGGTCGTCGGTCCTCTCACATGCTACAAAAAATCTTGGAAATAAATTTTACAAGCGTTTTTATACATGCAGTATGTTTTTGAAGTCGAAAGTCGATTAAAAACTAATCCAAATTCATTTTGGAGTTTTATCAACTCGAAAAGATCTACATCCTCCATCTAATATGAGCCTTGGCTCACTATCGTCAAATTCGTACGACGGGCTTTTGAGCCAGAGAGTTTTTGGGATGATCAATTCACTCTGGATTCCATTCCTTCGATTCTTAATGTCGGCATCATTCCCATATCGGAAGATGACGTTTTGGAAGCAATCAATGACTTTGACGTCTCTTTTAAGCCAGACAGTGATGGAATTTCTTCGTTCCTACTCATGAATTGCATTGGTGAGCTTTGTGAGCCTCTCACTATGATTTTTTCTAAGTCGCTTGCACTTGGACAATTTATAAGTAAATGGTAGGTAGCTTCAGTTATCCCTATTCACAAAAACGATTCAAAAAGTGAATTTCTAAACTTAGCAATATATCTAAGCTCTTTGAACGTATAGTCTCAAAGCATTTTAATTTTCTTATAAACTCTTACATTGATCCCAATCAGCATGGTTTTTTTGCCTGGCCGTTCTACGGTTACGAATCTAACTGTATTTAGCAATATTTGCATTTCTGCATTTAAAAATCGTTGTCAGGTTGATGTGATTTACACGGATTTCTCTAAAGCTTTTGATAAAGTTTGTCATACGGGGGTGCCACAGAAACCTCTTCCAACCAAATTCCAACCGAATTCCAATTCTTAGGTGCCACAGAAATTTCATTTGGTTGGTTTCAAACCTCCCGTGTGTTGTTAGGAGATTTGTGAAATCGCTTTTTAAGTGGCTCCACCTATCAATGGTCAGCGCCATCTACTTGACAAACGGCGGATTAAGGGCTGCAATATATACCTGATGTTTGGCGCCAACAAATTTTTAAATGTTGCTTTATATTAATGAAGAATATGAACTAAATTTGAATTATATTTCAAAAATGCAACATAAAACATATTACACAATCAAAAAATTTCAGTCAAACATCAAATTAGCCCATAACTAAAAAAAGTTTTTGTTTTTAGAGATGGAACTTCAATTGGAACATCTGCTGTTCTAACTAGATTTTCTAATAGGAAAATGAAATCTCTCGAAGTTCTGTGGCACCCATGCATTTTTTGAGAGATTTACAAACCAACCGTCTGCAAAATCTCTAGAGATTTCTGTGGCACCCCGATATTGCCCTTTTATCTAAGCTTTCCAAGCTTGGCTTTCATTCTTCCGTACTCAATTGGATTAACTCTTATCTTGATGGTCGCCCCTACGTAGCAACATGTGGACTCCCTCAAGGTAGTGTACTGGGTTCTGCCTCTTAACTTTTCTATGTAACATATGGCAAACGTGTGCTGCCGATTCTAGCCTCTTATACCATTGCTCATCACGCTTACGGCGACAGTACGAAGCCTTAGATTTCGGTGCTTTGTTTGACTCTAAATTTCAGTTTTCTGAGCATTTAAATTATATCCGAAATTAATTATTATTAAAGCGAAATTCTATTCAGTTCCAAGATCCTTATACACGGTTGAGTCTGTACCCTGCCTTAGGGCGTTCCAGAGTTGAATATGCTTCGCTTATCTGGAATCCCTCCGCTGCAGTTCATGTGAATATTCTGGAGCGTCTGCAGAAAAGATTCCTCAAATTTGCACTTGCTAACTTAAATTTACCGAACCCTTAACACCGTATTTGTGTAGATTTCGCCTCATGCATATTTCTACCCTTGAGGATAGGAGAACAATTGCATTCTTAATTTATTTAAATAACATTATACTTAGTAGGCAATATTAATTGTGCTAACTTACTTTCCCAAATTCCCTTCAATGTTCCGCCTAGATCTTTGCGTGCCATGGATCCATTTAGAGTGGGGACTCACATACGATCAAGTTGGACCTTCCTTTCCAATTTCAAAGATTACAATAAAGATGTGATTTATTCGATTAATAATTATAGCGTTAAATAGTTCGTGTTGTCCTTTACAAAAATAGGTCACAAATTTGACCAATTTAGAGGCCACAAAGGGTTAGCGATATTTTAATCTTTAAATCTTAGAACCTATGCTTTCAGTAATTTTCACCCTAAAGTCCTCAACAAGAGGCATCAGAACTTCCCAAACGTTGTTTGTTTAGTTTATATGATAGACATCCTAACGCGTTGAGTCAACGCTAGGCTACCTCAGCCCTGCTCAAACAAACTTGCTTAAATAATACTTAGCTAATATTCACTCAATTTCTCTTCTACTTTCCCCATCCAGCTCGTTCACCCATCTATTCCCATTTGAGCGCTTCGCTTAATGGCTTGGCCACCATTCGTGCGTTTGGTGCACAAAAGGAACTGATTGCCGAATTCGATAATTATCAGGATTTGCATAGCTCAGGCTACTACATGTTTCTGGCTACCAGTCGTGCCTTTGGTTACTGGCTAGATTGTTGTTGTGTGCTCTACATCGCCTTGATTACACTAAGCTTTTTCCTCTTCTCCCCTGAGAATGGCGGAGATGTGGGTTTAGCCATAACACAGGCCATGGGCATGACTGGAATGGTGCAATGGGGCATGAGACAGTCGGCGGAATTGGAAAACACCATGACTTCAGTGGAACGTGTGGTGGAGTACGAAGATCTGGAACCAGAGGGTGAATTCGAATCCAAACCGAATAAGAAACCACCAAAGGATTGGCCAGAGGAGGGCCGCATTGTGTTTGATGATCTGTCGCTGAAGTACTTCCCCGACAAGGCGGCCGACTATGTGCTGCGTCACCTGAACATTGCCATACAGGGTTGCGAGAAAGTGGGCATTGTTGGACGCACTGGAGCGGGCAAATCATCGCTGATTAATGCCCTCTTTCGTTTGTCCTACAACGAGGGTTCAGTTGTAATTGATGCCCGCAATACCAGTGAACTGGGATTGCATGATCTGCGCAGTAAAATCTCCATCATCCCCCAAGAGCCTGTCCTCTTCTCAGGCACCATGCGCTATAATTTGGATCCCTTTGATGAGTATAGTGATGCCAAGCTGTGGGAGTCCCTGGAGGAGGTCAAGCTCAAGGAGGTGGTGGCTGAGCTGCCCAGCGGGCTACAGAGTAAAATTTCCGAGGGCGGCACCAATTTCAGTGTGGGCCAGCGGCAGTTGGTATGCTTGGCCCGGGCAATTCTGCGCGAGAATCGTATACTGGTAATGGACGAGGCCACCGCCAATGTGGACCCCCAAACGGACGCCTTGATTCAGACCACCATAAGGAATAAGTTTAAGGATTGTACAGTACTGACCATAGCCCATCGTCTGCACACGGTAATGGACTCTGATAAGGTTTTGGTAATGGACGCTGGACAAGCTGTTGAATTTGGTTCACCATTTGAATTGCTGACAACTAGTGAGAAGAAGGTATTCCATAGCATGGTGAAACAAACGGGAGATGCTACATTCGATGCTTTGCTCAAGGTTGCACAAAAGGTGAGTAGATGTGGGGGGAATAAGGGAAATACCAACCGATGAAACCGGGTTTTTCGATCAAATTTGCCCTCCAAATCGCGAAGCTTTTATGAAAGTGAAAACGGAAGCGCGGCAGAGAATTTAAATTCTAAAATGTTTTCGATTTTTTTATTTTTGAACATTACCGTGGATTTTCCAGCAGTTTAATGCCCCAGTGCACTTAGGTCGATTGGTAAATAACTGGGCTCAGAAAGAAAACTTAACTTTATTCTCATGATCTCAGAAAATTCTGTGAGTCTGGCAAACAATTTCGAAAATTTCAAAAAGTGCTGCTGGAAGGTTCTGTAGAGGACCGGGGCGAGAATGGCGTTTTTTCCATGTTCTGTTTTCTGTTAAACAACGAAGGAAATCCGTATCAAACATTTGGTTTGTACTTACTCTTTACTCGATTAATTCAACTGAAAACGTTGTTATCTGATTAACCTACTCAATTTTATACATCAGCATACATCACATATATTGCAAAGAGCAAAATATTTCTAGTAATCAAGAATTTTAGAAAACGATGCAAATATTTTGATTCAGAAAGGCATCAGCAGTGAAAAGTATCTGCAAACGAAGAACGTTGAAATATTACGACCGATCGTTGAAAATACGGTGAAATATTTGAATTAATTTTGAAACCCGTGGCAACAGTTTGCGCGAAAGATTCATTCTGATCGATTCCTATCTTATCTTCACCTTGCGACTCTAAGCGAACAATTGTCGATTGATGAGAACGATTGTTTGCACGAAAACCATGAATAAATGTACACACTCGCTCAGTTGCTGCTTTAAATTTTTGCAGCATTAGTAAAGTTTAAGAATGAGACAGCGAGGCATCATCAAAATTGAAAACGAAAAAACGGAGGTTCTGATCTCTTTGCATGTTTTTACAGCCGTCAATGCAGGAATGCCTGTGCTCACTTCGACAATGTGAATTTTTACTTGAAACAAGAAAAAATTAATCATCTTTCGATGTAATTAAAAAAAAATAGGAAAGTTGCAGACGAAATGTCACTTTAATTGAAATTTTACGCTTTTTAACCCCCATGTTAAATATTTATATACAAAATACTCTACTAAGAATGAAGCATCTAAAAAGAAATTAGAAAATATTTAGTATACGACCGATCTGAACAACAATTTTGGAAAAAATGTCATCGATGGGTCGCAAATTATAAAGAATAATTATACAACAAAGTCGAGGCGGTCATCGATGGGTTTCTTTTTAATGAAGTTTTTAAATTTGCAGGTTTTGTAAGAAATAGTTGATGGCAGGCTCAAGGTCGTGAATATTTTATGTGCTTTATATTCAAATAAAAAACCCTTTGTTTTTTCGATATGCCATCGGCATTCGTCATCAGGGCTGCATAACAATAACACAAAAAAACACGAATTTTTACACTTGATACAAAACCAAAAAGTTTACATACAGAAAGCAACAGCGTCCAATCAGTCAGCTGCGGAGTTTGAAACTGAGTCTATTTTCTTATTGCTAAGGTCAAGTAGGTGTCTGTATATGTGAGCACAATTTTCTGTGCCCGTTTTGAAATTCATCCTAGTGGGCGTGCTTATTATGTACAACATTTCTAAAGTAAACCGTTTGTTATATTGTTGTTCCTGGTGCAATATGCTTACATTTGAGAAATCAGCTGTATGGTTGCTCTCAGCACAGTGGGCCGCAAATGTTGTTGTTTTTTGGATTGGTGTCTCGTCTCGTCGTTTTATATCAGACTTGTCGTGCCAATGTATACCTTATCGCATACAGTGGCTACGTCTCCGGCACAAGGGTTTTTGTAGATCTAATTACTTTTTTTCCAGCGTCGCTATTTTGCTCTATTTTCGGCCCTGTTCCAAATTCCGAGTCGGTTTCCGTGTAAACGTTGTCTTTTCTTATTTCAAATTTACAAATCGAAATGGAAGGTGCGAAGAATGTCTGTGGTTACTAGATCGAGTCGTTTCTTTTTGACGAATTGATTCCACTTTACATTGAGCAGTCGAGTTTCAATTGCTTAAGAAATTCTGATTTTCTTCAAACCGGATCTAGTAACCATAGATCTGATTGTCAACTTCCATGTAAAATTGTTCAATTGGTATTCCACTTGCAAACGTTTACACGAAAACCGACTCGGAATTCGGAACAGGGCAGTTTATTTGTGTTTATCGGTTTATGAGCTATGGCCACTCTGTGTTTGTTGTAGCAATTGAAACGATTGAGCCGATCGGAAAAAGATGGTATGTAAACAACCGATTTGTATATCTTAGGTGTTATTTCTTTTGGTGAACTATTTTGGGTTTTACTCTTCTTCAATAAGCCATATATTGTGTGTGTGGGGAAAATGATTTTTAGATTTAAGAAATTTCGTGCTGTGTTGATAATGATGTTTTTGGGTTGCTTAGAGTGATAATTTATTAGTAGACCACGGATTATATGTTTTTCGTCATTTCTGCACGAAAAAAACTCAAATTTTGCATTTATTCATGGAATTAAACTGCGGATCGAATTCAAGTGGAAAACTAAGCAAAAGTATGAATAATCAGGCAACTTCTCAATTCCACTTCTTTTTGAAAAGTAAATCGAACGCAATTCCGCTTCGGTTTTGTTTTTGTGTTCTGAATTTCGAATGAAATGGCTCTCCTTTTACTTTTTGTATTCCACTGGAACAAGCGAAAATGGCAAGCTAGAGAGAGAAGAGAGAAACCAGAATTCCAAGCGAAAACGATCGAAAAATGGAACAGTCGGAAATGAGAGAGGCTGACTTTTATGTTTCCAGGGTTCGGAATTGCACTTTGCACGCTGCTCGTGAGTGCAGCTGCTGCACACTGCTCTCGAGCGGATGCCAACAGCGTGCAGCAGAGTGCAAGTGCTGCACGCTGCTCGTGTGCAGACACCAAGTGCACACAAGTGCAGCACGCTGCTCGTGTGCAGGCAGCAAGTGCACACAAGTGCAGCACGCTGCTCGTGTCAGGCAACAAGTGCACGGGATCGGGGCACCCGCTGCTCGCTAGCGGGGACCTACTGCACGCGCTCAGGTACCTGCTGCTCGCTGCGTAAGGGCGTTGTTGTTGTTTATGTTTGCATATATGCAAAAAATTTGAGGAGAATTTATGACTTTAAAACGTTTGCGTCTGCGTACTTATCTTATTGCGGACACAGATTGTATTTTGGTTTATCCAAGGGGGAGCAGCGTGCTGCACTTGTGTGCACTTGCTGCCTGCACACGAGCAGCGTGCTGCACTTGGTGTCGCACCGCGCGCTGACCCTGTCGGTGGCAGTGCACCTGCTCGTGTGCAGAGTGGTCACCCTCTGCTGCACGCTCTCGGAATTTCCGCTCGCTGCACAGAGCAGGAGTCGAAAAGTGTCAGTGCGGGCGACTCGTGAGCGAGCAATTCCGAACCCTGTATGTTTCACTATTCGTTTTTGTTTGCACAGCCAAAATCTGGACACATTAAACAAAAAAAGTCTTTATAAATCAATTAAAGACTAGAATGCCAATTAAATTTCACTAACAATTTCTAAATTGATCACAGAATTAAGAAAAATTTACTTTATGAACATCTAGCAACTGTAAGCGTGCGTAATTTGGCAATTACTTTTCATTCCATCCGACTAACAAGCATTACTTTTCAAAACGAAAAACTTGTTCGTTTTGGTGTTGCGAAAAAAACATGAATCAATTCCACTTTCGAGGTTGCCGTGGAAGTGGAATTGAGAACATGCCCTGAATATTTATTGACTTTAATGTTAGTTGTAATTCTGTTTACATTTTGTTACCATAATCTTTTCCATTGTTAAGTCATGGCGCTTGTCTGTCAGAATCATTTTATATGCAAAAAAACTTCTCTCAACATCGCAGGACGTCAGCGGAGCATATTTATACCGTAAAATAAAGGCGGCAGATACACTATCAATTATGTAGGATTCATTGACAATTTCAATTGTTTCGTTGACCTTTTTTAATAGTTTCGAAATCTGGGCTTTTTTTAAAACTTGTTCCAGCTTAGTGTACAACTCGGTTCCCATACCATTTGGAACCCTGTTCAATACTGCATGGACTTCTTTCAGTAATTCCACTGCATTTTGAAGTGAATTCGATGAGTTCTCAAGCTTCTTAATTATTTTTGGCAAGGCAATTGGGTCATTCTTTTATAAACCGAACAGTTAAAAAAATTTTATTTTTCATTTAATAAAAAAAAATCCGAAATTAGATCTCGACATGCCCATCATAACGTAATTTGCGGTTTTGCACAAAAATTTTTGTTAATTTTATAAACAATTTCAAAAATCGTCAAAAACGGAAAAATGGAAAAAAAGGGTTTTTTAAAAAACGTGATATCTCAGGTTTGGTTTATCGGACAGGTATCAAATTGATACTGGTGAAAAGTATTTTACTGTAGCTACTCAAATAATAGTTTTATAGATTTTTAAATTATTTAATAATATTAAGTAATTGTTGCTAAAAATTATTTATAATTTTTCTCAGTGTTAACCACCATGATATAGCTTCTAAGCATAAACAATTTATTGTCCTAAACGTAACTTAAATTTTGGTGTTTTCAAAAAGATGGAGACTTTTATAGTTTAAAAGTTATGAATTTTTGAAGTTATAAACAAATAAAAAGATGCCCTTAAATAAAAATTTCTCACGTAGTCAGTTTTAAAGTCATGTGATTGAAACTTGGCAATTGTGCTTTATATTTATCAAGCTTTTCAAAATTGCCAACATCACACAGATCGGACATCTATATCATATAGCTGCCATAGAAATGCTGAATTTGGTTGTGGTATAATATACTTTCAAAACTCTGGTCACCCTAATCCACAACAAAATGCAATTAATCACAGCATTCGTATGGCAGCTATATGAAATAGACGTCCGATCTGTGTGATGTTGACATTTTTGAAAAGCTTGATATATATAAAGCCCACTTGCCAAGTTTCAGTCGTAGAGCTTTGAAACTGACTGAGTGGCAACGCATTTTTTAAGGGCAACTTTTTTGTTTGTTTATAACTTCAAAAATTCATAACTTTTAAACTATAAAAGTATCCATTTTTTTGAAAACACCAAAATTTAAGTTACATTTAGGACAATAAATTGTTTATGCTTAGAAGCTATATCATGATGGTTAACACTGAGAAAAAATTATAAATAATTTTTAGCAACAATTACTTAATATTATTAAATAATTCAAAAATCTATAAAACTATTATTTGAGTAGCTACAGTAAAATACTTTTCACCAGTATCAATTTGATACCTGTCCGATAAACTAAACCTGAGATATCACGTTTTTAAAAAACCCTTTTTTTCCATTTTTCCGTTTTTGACGATTTTTGAAATTGTTTATAAAATTAACAAAAAATTTTTGTGCAAAACCGCAAATTACGTTATGATGGGCATGTCGAGATCTAATTTCGGATTTTTTTTTTATTAAAATGAAAAATAAAAATTTTTTAACTGTTCGGTTTATAAAAGAATGCAAAATATTTATATAAAAAAACCTTAAATTGGTGTTTTTTTGGTGTAGGAAATAGGGAGGGCCTTCCTATATGTTGCCTAAACCTAGCTGCAAATGCATCACAACTGCACAGAGTGAGTTGTCTTTAAGAAGCTCTTGCACAATTGCTCTGGCATCTCCCTCATCCAATATGTTAACTACCTAAATTCTTCAGTAAAGAGTAAGTAACAATTAAAAATGATAAATAAACAACAACAGTCTCGTACAGATTTAATATCTTTGTAATATGTAGCATGAAAGCATGCAGCTTTAATCCAGTTGGCCCATCTGGTTATAATTGGCTCCGGTGGTAGTTCAATATTATAAGTAATTACAATAATATAAATTACATTGTCCACAACAGTGAGGCGACTTTAAAAATATTTGTTCGTTTATTTAAATATTTATATTAGAATCCTGCAAAATATGTCGGTTCAATTCTGAATATGCAAAATATGTGAAATATGCAAAAATAACTTAGGTCCAATCTTATTTTTTTTATGAATCAAATTTCAGTGCAATTAGAACTAATTTCGGTCCACCCGTTCAAAATATGAATTCGCATAAAATCCGGGGTCTATTTATTATTTTACCGGAGGCCATTGGTTTTTGGTACCAATCCAGTTTTAATGTATTGTCCTTCCTAAGTACTATGGAATTCAAGAACGGTTGCCTTTGGTCAATTTCTAATTCCATCGTGAACTTTATGTCTTTATGGTAATTGTTAAGTTTTTTAAGTATTTCGTCAATGTCATCCTCTTTCACTATTGCAAATTAATCGTCAACATATTTGTTGAGAAGTCTTACGTTTGTTACTTGTCTTAAAACCTCTTCCATTACAATATCGGCGATAATTGGCGATGCCATAGATAGTCCTTCAAAGCTGTGTATAAATCTTCTCTTCAAACTTAAAATACCTGTTTTCGGTGATGCAGAAGGTCAAGATATCCATGAACAACTTTTTGGGTATACTAGTGTGTTCAGAAATTTCACCCCATCTCTTTTGAATCACCTCAAGTGACAAATCCGTCGGGATGCTGGGAAAAAGGGAAACGACATCAAATGATACCATCGTTTCGTCCTCAAATATGTAGCTGTTGTTAATCCGATCCTTAAACTCTATAGTGTTCTTGACGTTATATTTGGAATCTTTGGTCAAATTACTTAATATGTTTGTCATGTTTGCATAGGTGATAAGAAGGTGAGTTAGTCATAGAGCAAATCGGTCGTAGTGGGAGGTTGTCTTTATGTATTTTTGGGAGGTCGTAAATCCTAGGTGGTAAAGCTGTGCTGGTCGAAAGTCCGTATTTCTCCTTTTTTGTTATTATTTCCATACCTTTTTATACAGCCGGGTCGATTAAAATACAAATCAAATACGAATACGATACAAATTAGCATTATCTATCGACTTGCCGAAGAAATGATAGAGATCAGATGAGCGGCTCTCAAGTTATAAGCAAAAAATACCAGTGAACCAGTGAAACCAGTGTTATGTATTCAGTCTGAGTTTACGGAAGCCGCTTGTAAAATCTGGATTTGGGGCCGTAATGTGGCAATTCGCCCTTCTCATTCCGACAGAGCCTTTCTATGTTTTGTGTGTGGGAGTAAGTTTGTGAAATCCAGTTACGCACTATGATGTTTACATCTTTTTATATAATATCCTAGGCCTAAGATCTATCTATTCTGAAAAGTACAATGGGATCCGAACAATCTTAAGTGATCTTGAGTGCCCGTGTTTTTATCGCCAAGTTTCTGCGTTACAATCATCTGATTAAAACTACGATTCACTCTGTAAAGGTAAAAAAACACAGAAACTGTACCTGTTCGGTTTTAAAAAAAATGTTGTATCGGTACTCAAGGGCTTTCAAAATGATAGTGTTAGCAGTGTCTAAATGGTTCTTAAACATTTCTTTAACTATAGATTTTAGCATTATAATTAACAGAGTACAAATATTTGTCTGAAATTTGTTTATTTCATTCATTCAATTAAAACTCATATTTTTTTTTATTTGTTGCTAATTTTTATCTCTCTCTTCTCTTACTTAGGCCCATGAGGACAACCTGCGCTCCAAAAAGGATTCTTGACATTTCGCCGTGCCCAAGGCTTTTAAAGACTATATACTTAAAATACTGGAACCAATTACGAATCATCCGGCGGCCAATGCGCGCATACAGAAAACCTTCCTCTTTGCGGAGGCCTCCAAGCAAAAGTTATTAGGATAGCACAGGCCAAGAATACAGCAACACTAAATCAAGTCAAGAATTTTATACCAACATCAATGTACAAATCAAATTTAATTGTTAGAGATTTGCAAGATACTGAGGACAATAACTGTTTGAACAGAAAGACATTGTGCAATAAATTAATTTTAGCTAAAATATTGTGCATTGACCTTTAAAAGGTCGCATTGCATTTGTATTATGTGTTCCAGTAAAATGACAATAAAACTATAAAATGTTACGCTTAGGTATTAATGTATGTGTGGTTTTTTATAGTAATTTATTAATGTGTACAGTTATACAAAAGAGACAACCATAAATAAATGTAACAAATTATGCCATTTTCTGTTTCATTTTAATTTATTAATCTCAACTTACAACATTTTCTTAAGCTAAGAAATTGTATGCATTTAAAACAAGTATCTTCCATTTTAGCTGCTTTAAATAAGAGAAACTATATAAAGAATATTATAAATTAGGGAAAGAGAAATTGTTTAGCTTTAGTTGGCCCTACTGTGACTACACCACTAACATATATGTATATGTATATATATAAATTGTATTTTGTGGTATTAGACATATTTTTTTTATATATATAAGGAAACGGAGATTTGTATCTAGAACACCAAGGATAGCCAGGCGGCCATAAGGCAAAATCCACCTATGGTTGCATAATGCTGAAGTCTCTTATCACCGGTGAGGGCTCTATAATACATGCAGCCACTAAAAAGCATTGTGCCCGTGGTCATTAAGGCGCCAGTCTGTACAAAATGGGAGAAAAGAAAAGTTTTAAAATGAAAGCATAGAAAGAGTTTAGAATAAACAGGGATTGCAAATTTTACACTTTAAATTTGTTTGTTTAAATTTAGTTATTTTTCGGTTTGTTGCAGGTTGACATCAGTTTTGATATTTTAAACATTTTTCAAACTGTTTGGTTTTTATGGTACGACATTAACATGTGAAAATCTGCTCTTTAATCTACGGCAGATTCTTTTTCGTTTTAAATGTCGTTTTTTGAGTGTTTCAGTAACTGATTTCTATTATAATTTCTGAGAAAATATTATGATTTGACAATTAAAAGCTAGAGGCTTATTAATTTATTCTCCATAATTTCTTTATATTGAGGAAATACACTGCCATGCACTTGAATAGGGACAAGCATTTTAACGCGAATATACAACTATTTGACTGAAACAATCAAATTGAATCAAAAGGCAAATATTTTGTAGCATTCAGTACTTCATTCTTTATTGAATTATCAAAAAACATTTTTTTTAAATAAACGTAATCTTCTGTAAATAAATTTTTTTTTAACGAGCTCTTCAAAAATGGCATATTTTTATCATGCACTTGAATAGGGACAAACGTGATTTCATCATTCTGAGTAAAACTCCGCGCAATGAAGCTTATATTTTGACATCATATAAACGTTTTAAGTAGAAAAAAATACTGTGGTGGGCGGTGAAGCACTAACTGATGAAGAAAAAAGCAAAATAATGGTTTTAAAGGAGTAAATTCTTACGTACAAGCAAATTGCTAAAAAAAAATTGGAAGAAGTTAAAGTGTTGTATGCAATTTTCTCAAAAACCCATCAAATTATGGAAATAATATGAAAGTCCGCACCAAAAAATCATTTTCACGTACTGCAGAGCAGCGAATTGTTCAAAAAGCCTTAAATTTGCACTGTTCAGCTTCGAAAAATCATTTAAAATTACAATTAAACGCAAGTATCGATACGGTACGGAGAGTTATCCATAAAGCTGAATATCTAAGAAGAATAAAACTAAAAAAAAAACCACCACTTCATACCCAACATAAAGATCCTCGTCAAGTTTTTGCTCGAAATTATATGACTAGAAAGAAGGAATGGCATAACGTGGAGTTTTCAGTTAAGAAACGCTTCAACTTGTATGGAAATTATGGTTTTTCCTATTATTTCCATGATATTCGATAAGAAGAACACTTTTTGTTCCGTCACCATAGCCGTGAGAAGGGTGTTGTGGTGTGGCGTACCATCTGATAATATGGGACATGTCAAGTCATGTAATTTCGAGCAAAAACTTGACGAGAATCTTTACGTTGGGTATTAAGTGGTGGGTTTTTTTTAGTTTTAATCTTCTTAGATATTCAGCTTTATGGATAACTCTCCGTACCGTATCGATACTTGCGTTTAATTGTAATTTTGAATGATTTTTTGAAGCTAAACGGTGTAAATATTAAGCTTTTTGAACAATTCGCTGCTCTGCAGTACGTGAAAATGTTTTTTTTGGTGCGGTCTTTCATGTTATTCCCATAACTTGATGGGTTTTCAAGAAAATTGCATACAACACTTTAGCTTATTCCAATTTTTTTCAGCTATTTGTCTGTACGTAAGATTTCACTCCTTATAAGCCATTATTTTGGCCTTTTTCGAGATCAGTTAGTGCTTTACCGCCCATCATAGTATTTTTTTCTATTTAAAACGTTTATATGTTGACAAAAGATCAACTTCACAGCGCGGAGTTTTACTCAGAATGATGAAATCACGTTTGTCCCTATTCAAGTGCATGATAAAAATATGCCATTTTTTGAAGAGCTCGTTGAAAAAAATTTTTTAACAAAAGACTTCGTTTATTTTAAAAAAAATTTTTTTGTTAATTCAATAAAGAAGGAAGTACTGAATGCTAAAAAAATATTTGCCTTTTGATTCAATTTGATTGTTTCAGTCAAATAGTTGTATATTCGCGTTAAAATGCATGTCCCTATTCAAGTGCATGGCAGTGTATTTAGTTGACATGCTCAAAAATTATGTTTGTATTTCAAAAAGTATTCAAAAATATTTTTGACTCCCAATTTTTTGCAATCTCTTACATACAATTTTGGTATGCTTTTATTTTTTTTATAAGGTTAGCTCTAGTGTGTTGGCTTGCGAAAAAACAAAAGATGTCAAAAAAAAAATCTCTACAGTTTTACTTTTATCAAATAAGGCTGACACAACAAAAAACAAGTAACAAGTATTAAATCTAAGCAGCTTTAATTTTCGTTTTCAATCAAAACGTTTTAAATCCTGTTCCTTCATATCAGCTAATGAGAACCTGCTCATATCACAATACAAAATAATAAAAAAAACCCTTACTTTGTAAGCTGCAATTAGTGGTTGTTGAACGTTTAGCTTTAGCTTTAACAAACAAAAACATTTCATATACAAAACCTACAGTTATAGGGAAACACACGCTTAGCCTAAATTAATGTTCATATAAAGCTAAAAAAAAAAAACAACAATTTAAATTTTGTAAACTGAAAAATCAATCAAAGCGCATTAGAGAGTGTCAATTATATTAATGTTGAGAAGGAAAATTTTCGAAAATTAATGAAAAGTAACGCGAGTTGTTATAAATTCCGTTCAAAGATCCAACTTTACAATGAAGAGAGTTTATACGTATGTATGTAAAAACAAACAACAAAAATACAGAAAAGCTTTACGAATAAAAAAAAAAAAATTAAGGGATTCCCTCTTCTCTTCTTCAGTTACTTACAAAGACCGGGTAATGCGCCAAAGGCATAGCCATTAGTGCAAATGAATGCAAAAAATGTATACGATTCGCCACATCGGCAAAGGCCTGAGAATCGAGCTGCTCCTTTGGATCATTGATGTCTTTCAAATAATATTTGCAATAGGCGCCCATAAAAATGGCCGATGCTCCGCCAATACCCGCCAGCCTAACAAAATTGTAATGACAGCCAGACATGGTGTGCAACGAGCCATTTGGATAGACGTATTGATGTGCCTGCTGCTGCAGTCCACCCACTGCCGACTCCTTTACAGGCAGCTGCTTGGGGCGCAGACCCTGTGGGTAGAAAAAAAAAACAATAACGGTTAATCAACTTTTGCAAATGGTCAAATAAAGGCCAGAAGCTTACAAAGGAACGCAGTAGGGCTGAGGTGGATGAGATGACCATTCGGCTGACTGGATTGCTTAGGGTTATGTAGTCCAATGTGTCTCCTAATGACATTGTGTAATTGTTGTATGTTTTACTTTCAGAAATGTCTCTTTTGGGTGCTAGCCAGCTGTGTTTTACACTAAAAATTTGACGCAAATTGCTTAGTTCGGTATTTCGATAACAATAAGAAACCAGAGTTGCCAAATACAAGGAAGTTGACAGATATGTACAGCAAAAAAAAAAAGCTAAAAAGCTGAAAGATGAACAAGAAAAGGAGGAATATGTTGAACTAAATAAAAATCACGCATTGCTTATATATATTTTTGTATTTTATAAAATCCACAACAAAAATTACTTGAACCATAACTGGAGCGCTGTCCAAATGAGGTGGTATTAAAATAAAATCTTCTAGTCGTAATGTATGTACAGTAGATTGGATTTTTCTAAATACGTGACGATCTTTGCACAACATGGCTAAAAAAATGCTGTATATTTTATAGAAAATTTATCAAAAATCCAAAATCAGATATATTGAGGTTTGATGGCCTCGAGAAGGCTTTTTTACAAAAGTGTCGAACAAATAAATTAAATATTTCATGTTGAAATATGTTCAATATGATAAGGACTCTGGACTTTGAATACGGCGAACCGAGTTCAATTCTCGGTAGAACCTTAACACCTTTTTTATAAATAACAAAATTTTTAGTAAATATATTTAATACTTGTGAATTCGTACAGTACGAAACGAAAAATGTACCGTACTTTTCAGAGTACGGTAATTGGTTTTGTTCAGTACTTTTTGTGTACTAAACATACGTACGGTACCTGATTTTCACAAAATTTTTGTCTGCCTACTATGACGTTTCTAGCAGCTCAACAATAAAATTAAGGGGAAATTGGAAAATTTAAATCCTTCTCGAGGCCATCAAACCTCAATATACAGTATGTCGAGAAAGTGTTTTGACACAGTAAAAAAGTTCACATTTTGCTCTTTTATTGCAAACAAAAGAGGCTTTCTATAGATTGTAAACTGTTGTCTTTATTTTATTCTGATTCTGTATCGTCCCTAGAACTAGTATGCAAAAAAGGAGCCAAATTCATCTAGTTTTAGCATTTTTAAATATAAAACAAATAAAAACGCAATTTTAAATTATCAAGAAAGTGTTTTGACAAATGTCAAAACACTTATATCCTCAGTACAGGAGCTCAAATGGAAATAAAAATTAATGATTCTAGACAATTTTGACATGCTGAACCCGAATCTGGTTATATAAACTCAATATCTTCCATGGATTAGCTGCAAACTTAAATTATAATGCTGAAAATGGCTCATTTTACCCCTTTGTAGTCCATTCGAATCACATAGAAATCAGCTCATTTTGAAATTTTCGATCTTAACATTCAGTAGTACGTACCAACATGTATAGAATATAATAAATATTTTAATCATATCATAAGTTTTAAGTTCATGATCAATCCTCAAAAAATGGATGATTTGTATTAATTTTCTAAATGGGTGAGAGAATTCAACAGAATCGGTTGGATTTTTTTAGAAAAACCGCCTCCATAATTCATATGATACTAAATATATTTTTTGCAAATTTGAGGGCGTGTCCCGCCTTTTCTCATATTTTTCATTAGCCAAGCCTTACAACTACACTATTGTTAAATCGAAGAATTTCTTATATTGTGGCCAATGAAACAGATGTTGTTCATTCCTTGTGTACTCTAGTTTTGATGCTATATTCTCAAGAAAAAATAATTTTCATAATTATTGGATTTCTACGTGATTTGAATGTACCAAAAGGGGGTAAAATTAGCCTTTTCTGCCACAGAACTTCGAGAGATTTCATTTTCTTATTAGAAAATCTAGTTGAAGTTCCATCTCTGAATTTCCCTTTTTTTAGTTATGGGTTAATTTGCATTTTAAAATTATATTTAAAATTTAAGTCATATTCTTCATAAATAAGTAAAAAAAATTTAAAATTTGTTGGCGCCAAACATGAGGTATAATTTGCAGCCCTTAATCCGCTGCCTTTTAAGTAGATGGCGCCACCACCGCCAGATGGAGCTACTGAGAAAAGAGGATTGCTAAATCTCCCAACAAATTATAGGAGGTTTGAAACCAACCTAGAGAAATTTCCGTGGCACCTAAGAATTGGAATTCGGTTGGAATTTGGTTGGAAGAGGTTGCTGTGGCACCCCTTTACTGTCAGAATGGACGTAGACGCTTAGAAGCTGTTATTAGGACCAATGGGGACTTAAGAAGTCCAAAATTCAAAAGCAAATTGTCATTTTCTCTGGACCAATGAAACTAAGTTTAATTTGTTTGGAAAAGATGCGGAATTTTTTTGCACCCTCTTGCCCGTGCCAGACTTTATGACCAAATGCAAAGTTTTCCCTCTGTCTTTCTAAGCAAAGGGTTCGGGTATTCTGCCAGGTTGTAGTAGTAGTAGTTGTTTTTTTATTTCTTCTTTTTTTTTGTAAATAGAATAACTTAAATTTATATAAATCTTTTAAAACTTTCGATAAACGTTAATCAGTGCCGGGCAAATGTAGATGATGCTGTATGATGTATGCACAATGAACATTTTACATGCATACATTACGCCTAACTGTTGCTGACGGGTACAAAGAGAAGAGAGCGAACGAGAAAGAGTGAGTGCAGCTAACCAAAATCTTTACCCTTTTCATCTTTCCTTATACATATGTGATTATTACACTGGCTGATGCGGCTGCTTTATCCGATCCAAAAATGTACGACATCGGCTCAAATTTGGCATCAGCCAATTCTGATTTTTTCTGTAACCTTAGATGGGGGACAATATAAGCGAAATTATTACAGTGTAAGCACCAGAAAAAGTAGCATCAACAAGAATGCAGAGCGAACTGTTCGTCTTTAATGATTGTTATTCTATCTGGATTGAATGTTGATTTGAAGTCAAAAACAACAACTCAGCATTGACCAAACTTTAGTCTCACGAGTTAGAATTTAGAGAACCAAGTCTTTTCAAGAACAATGCACACCTAAATGCAATATTTCTTGATTCGTGATATAAAACATCTTTACCTGCCGAGCAGAAAATTAACTGTATTAAATTTGTTATGAAATCTGCACAATCATATGATGGAATTATCAGGGTCGTTAGTCGGGGATTTCCAACAGTTCACATATTGTAGCGGTGGGAATAAATAAAACAATATTTGCAGGTTTTTTTAAATTGTCAAATAAATGTTGAGGGTTTGTTTTCCTTAACCCTAATATAACCGTAACCGGAAAAAAACGATCGGAAAAAATAGTGACCGTAACCCAAACCGTTAAACGTTCGGGTTTTAATCTCTGCTTTAAATTCATTATCCTCAAATAGAGAGGTAGAACTAATAAAAAACGAAAAAGGCAAAGCTAACTTCGTCTGCACCGAAGTTTTGATACACTTGAAATAACTTGTCACAACGGTTAGCGACTTCAACCAAACTCCGCAAATCAGCTTAAAAACATGAATTATTACCTATGACCGTGTTTGAGAGCGATAATATTGAGAACAAACCAGTTTTTCTCACTAAAACCCATTTTTCGAACGAACTACAAGAAGTAGTCATCCGATCCGGTCGGTTCCGACATATTCAGCGGTGTCACAGAAATCTCTTCCAACCAAATTCCAACCCAAAACCAATTCTCGGTGTCACAGAAATCTCTTTCGGTTGGTTTCAAATCTCTCGTGTTTTGTCGGGAGATTTAGCTAAATTCACCACCCAAACAATTTTGACAAGCAAAACTAATTTTAGAACTGTAAACAAAATTATTTTTCTGTATGTGTTGCATTAAATGAATAAATAATTTAATTAGTTTAAACATTGAAATTTGCGTTTCAATAATTATTAGGAAAAACAACCAAAGTCTTTCATGTTAATCTAAACCAACCACATCAGTGGCGCCGTTTGGCGATTGTGGCTCCACCTGGTTGGCAGCCAGCGCATTAAGGGCTGGAGAGTTATACTTCATGTTTGGCTCCAAAAATATTTAAATTTTTAATTTTATTTATGAAGAATGTGAATTAAATTTGAACTATTTTTTAAAAATGCATCATAAAACATTTATAACAATCAAAAAATTTCAGTTGAACATCAAATTAACCCATTACTTAAATTAGGGAAATTTTTTTGCGAGAGTTGCAGCCCTGTTATTAGCGATGGAACTTTAATTGGACCTGTTTCTGTTCTAATTAGATTTTCAAATAAGAAAATGAAATCTCTTGAAGTTCTGGAACACCGACGGATTTTTCGAGCGATTTGCAAACCAACCGAGGTCAAAATCATCTAGAGATCCTTCGGTGGAAACCCCCGATTAGCAGCGTGCAGTAAAAAGAAGACTCGGTGCAAAGTTTCAGCTCAGAAACAGACAGACGGACGAACGGACAGACGGACGGACAAAGCTTAATCGACTCAGCTCGTCATGCTGATCAAGAATATATAAACTTTATGTGGTCGGAGATGATTCCTTCTATTGCGTTGCAAACTTCTCGGGCAAATTTCATCCCTACCAACCCAAAAAATTATTTTAAATCGAGTCATTTGACCCGCTAAGCCTTATCATTAATTTAAACTAGGTGGCAGCGCTGCAAACACAACAGTTGTTTTTGTTTATTTATGTCTTGGCCTCAGCGTAGCCGCCATCTTGCAACCAACACCGATTTGTGCCTGTAACAATTTTTATACTCGTATTTAAGCCAAATTGATTGCCATAACGGTAAATAAACATAATTAAGTTAGTAATTTAGCACAAACAAAATGCAATCTGTGCTGAGCCGTGGCTTAAATGTGGGTAAGTAGTTGTGCCCATTGGTTGGACTTTGAACTAAACAAAATGCACTTTCAGCCCGAGGAAAGGGAATCCTGCATTTACGGCAGATTGCCTCCTTAGCTGCACTGCCAGATACCCATCAGATGTTGCAGAAATCATGCCGGGATTTTGCCAACTGTGAGCTAAGTGGTAAGGCAGCCAAGTTCGATAGAGAGCATCTGTATCCGGCGCAGGAGATCAAGCAGATGGGTGAATTGGGTGTAATGGCAGTGGCTGTACCCGAGGAGCTGGGTAAGTTCATTTTAAAGTTTTGCTACTCTAACTCACACTTCATTTTCAACAACAGGTGGCACAGGTTTGGATTATTTGGCCTATGCCATAGCCATGGAGGAAATCTCACGCGGTTGTGCCTCGGCCGGGGTCATAATGTCGGTGAACAACTCTCTGTATTTGGGCCCGCTCTTAAGCTTTGGTAATCCCGCCCAGCAGGCCGAATATATAACCCCCTATACAAATGGCCAGCGGATAGGATGTTTTGCTTTATCCGAACCGGGCAATGGCTCTGATGCCGGTGCCGCCTCTACCGTAGCCACGGATAAGGGTGATCATTTTGTACTCAATGGAACCAAAGCGTGGATCACCAATGCCTTTGAAGCGGAGGCGGCCATTGTGTTTGCCACCACCGACAAGCAGCTGAAACATAAAGGCATTTCCGCTTTTATAGTGCCCAAAGGATTGAAGGGATTTTCGCTGGGCAAAAAGGAGGATAAGCTGGGCATACGTGGATCCTCCACTTGCCAGCTGATCTTTGAGGATTGCGAAATACCCAAAGAGAGCATGTTGGGAAAACCAGGTGCGGGCTTTAAAATAGCCATGCAAACTCTAGATGCGGGGAGGATAGGCATAGCAAGCCAAGCCTTGGGCATAGGACAGGCGGCTTTAGAACTGGCTGTGGATTATGCACAGAAACGTCAGGCATTTGGTAAGCCCATTGCTAAACTGCAATCGATTCAACAGAAAATAGCCGATATGTCGCTGGCCCTGGAGTCGGCCCGCCTGTTGACTTGGCGTGCCGCCTGGCTGAAGGATAACAAACAAGCGTATACCAAAGAGGCGGCTATGGCCAAGCTGGCAGCCTCGGAAGCAGCCACCCTATGCTCGCATCAGTGTATACAGGTGCTGGGCGGCATGGGTTATGTGACGGATATGGCAGCGGAGCGACATTATCGGGATGCGCGCATTACGGAAATCTATGAGGGAACTTCTGAAATACAACGTTTGGTTATAGCTGGGGCCATACTCAAGGAATATGCTGAATAGGCGGGGATTGGACTGGAATAATAGTCATTAGTTGTTAGGAACAAAGTGTGAAAAATAATAAAACTTTTGTAGTGCAATCTTCTAGATAGCTTTATCAATCTTATAAAAAAATCAAAGGATTCTTTTGAATTTGAATCCAATTTCAATCACCATTTTATACCTAAAGGTCACCCAGTGTCATCTCGCCCTGATTATATCATGCTGGATGCCCGTGTTTGCCCTGTATATGACGTTTCATATGATGCTTCTCTCTAAAATCTTTGGAGCAACCATGATGCGGACATTTGTAGGGTCTCTCACTTGTGTGACGTCTTTTATGCTTGAGTAGATTATGATTATCGGCAAAGGTGCTGGGACACTTGGAGCATTTGTAGGGCTTCTCTCCCGTATGAATGCGCAGGTGTACCTTGAGTCCCTCGCTGCTACGGAAATCTTTGGTACAGCCCGGATGCGTGCATTTATAAGGACGCTCTCCCGTATGAAGACGAATATGTACATACAAAGCGGAACTGTTGACAAAAGCCGCCGCACAATGTGGACACTTGTGGCGCAGACCAGTTGTGCAGGTCTGTGGTGTATCGCCATTCGAGTGTATTCTGCAGTTTAAGTAAAAACGGTTTGACATTTGTGTGCATTTGGGTTAAATATAAGCTTACTTGCTGTGCTCGCTGAGATTTCTTTTATGACGAAAGGCTTTGAAGCAAAGGTCACATATGTATGGTTTTGGTGTATCCTCCTGATTGCTCTCCTCTCCCTCGCCGCTGTCAGTCGCCGTTGCCTCTGGCTGGCACAAATCCGGTTCTTCTTTGATGTCAATATCCAAATCGCTATCGGCCAGTTCATATGGTTCTCTTTGGCTGGTAAAGATCTCCTCCTCACTGTTCAAGGGCTCGTTAAGTACCTTTATGGCATTTATTTCTAGGTCCATTTCCATATATTGTTAAACAAAAACAAACAGAATTCCCCTGCTAACCACAACATTAAGGGTACTCTAACAGTGCTGTGCATGTGGCCAATTTGTAGGTAGAGATGAGCGCAGGCCGAGTGCTTTTTCCAAGCCAAAACGAGCAAGCAAGCTTAGATTAGTTTACATGGTGAGAAATCAACCAGATACGCTTAGCGAAAATCGATTAAAGGCAGGTCCGTTTGGTCACCTTAAAATGTATTGGAACCAGAAGGCATTATCAAATCCTATTCTCCCTTTTATATTGGTCTCTCTATTTCTATTTTTAGCTTAAAGAGAGCATTAACAGTTAGTTTAGGCTAAATCTTGCCCATTATTCAGAGTTTGTGAACGTTTTGAAGCGAAATTCTATTAAAGGCACTGTGTTTCAAATCCTCAAGGAAGAAGAAGGTTCAAACTTTTATTAATTTGATAGTTTGATTATGTATACGTGTTTAATTTAAACAGATACAAATTAAATCCTATTGAAAATTTCCCTCAATATTGATATGGTAAAGACAATAACATTATCATCTGAAGAAACAGCCAAAATAATTGCTTACAAGGATACTGGCATGTCTAAATAACATTATCATCTTAAGAAACAGCCAAAATAATTGCTTACAAGGATACTGGCATGTCTAAGAGGCAAATTGCCGTTCAATTGAAAAGATCTCCATCTGCAGTGGATAATATAATATATTTAAAGCAGAAATATAATACAAAAAGATTTCTTCTCGTGTAAAATCCGCTTTAATTCGGGCTGGCTTACAAAAAATGCAACTGCATCGCAAAAAAAACGGACTTACCATAGCCCGTCACTAAGCGTCGTGTACAACCAATTTTATCTGGAAGTAAACGGCTAATTTGGGAGAAAATGAACTAGCTTTAAAGGAATCGCATAAAGTTACAAGATTGGAGATTGCCGAAAAACACATGTCATGGACCGATCAATGGAAAAAGGTTATATTTTCAGACGAGAAAAAATTCAACCTTGACGGTCCAGATGGTTTTAATTATTACTGGCATGATTTGAAGAAGCCCGAATCCATTTCTACTAAGCGGAACTTTGGAAGAGGTTCGTTAATGTTATGGGCTGGTTTTAGTTACTATGGAAGGACCCCCATATGTAAAGTGTATGGGCGAATGAACTCGGAAAAGTATGTAACCATGTTGGATGAAGTATTAATTAACTTTTTGGATCAGCAACCTACTTCAGACACCATTTTTTAGCAGGATAACGCTGCCATACATGTATCACGATTCAGCGTTGATTGGTTTCAGGAGAAGCAGATCGATGGTATGAAGTTCCCCAGATCTCAATCCTATAGAGAACATGTGGGGTAACTTGGTACGACGTGTATATGCTGGTCATCGCAAATTCGAGTCGGTGGAAGAGCTCAGAATTGCTGTAGTCAATAAACGGGCCAAAATTCTTACTTCAGAGTTTCAAAAGGTCATAGACTAAGTGAAAAAACGAATATTTTAAGTGATTTCAAAATCTGAAAGCTGGACTCACTATTAATCATCATTTTCTTCGACAATTATATGTTTATTGTCTTTTTTGCCATATAATTAAAAATACATGCTTTTAATTGAATTTCGCTGTAAAAAAATGATTTTTTGAAATTTTTTTAATCTAACACCTGTTGGTTTGTAATATGAAGACATTTGTTGAACTAATATCGTTATTCATTTTATTATTTAATACAAATTTGATTCATTTCTCATCTAATTTCCTATAAAACATAAAAAACATAAGAAATGTCTATCAGAACTAGCTAGCTTGTATCTCGGGCAGATTATATTATTCGTTCTTCTTGACGCACAAAATTTCAACATCTCATAAAGATAATTAGGTTCGTTTGAGAAAATTATTTTTTCTAACATTATCAAAGCTTGAAGGGTTGTCCAGGATTGTAAAGAGAGATCAATGATTTTTATTACAACGTCAGATATTCTATCAAAGCGATTACGATAAAATATGTATCTTGCAATATTATTAAACGCTTCTTTGAGTTTGTGCTGGCTTCTTGCGTCATAGTTACCTATAAATTCAATGCCATAAAAAAGTCTAGAAGTCAAGTAGGTTCTAGCAATCAAGAGTCTTAATTCAGATGGTATGAAGTTTTTGGTAATTTACAATTGTCTCAGAAGTGCGTAAATTTTTCCGGCAGCAGCAGTAATGTGATCGTTCCAAGTTAACGTTTGGTAAAAAATGCAGCCTAATGGGCGAATTGTCAATTACAAGTTTTGGCAAGCCATTGGTATCAAAAATTTTGTTACCTATTAACAAGCATTTTGATTTGGCTGGATACAGGCAAAGACCATTTCGTTTAGCCCAATCATTGACTTTTAAAAGATCACTGTTACATACTAGGACACATTCGGCTAACTTGGACATAGGACGACTGACATGTAATTGGACATCATCGGCATACATATGTACTTCACAGTCAGACAGTACAGATGGGAAGTCATTAACATATACAGAAAACAGAAGCGGTCCTAAGATCGTTTCAGGACTAGGTGTGTTAAAGAGGCAGTCTGTGTGGTAACTTGTTGTCGTCGATTCCAGAGGTATGACTGAATGAGGCTTACTGCAGTTCTAGAAGAACTGTACATTCGGCTTTACTGTAATCTAATAGAGTCAATAATGTAACGTTGCCGATGTTAGTTTGTTTCCGAATGTCTTCAGTCACCTTCAGAATAGCCGTGGTGCAGCTTCTTTATACTGCATTGCCATTAAATAGTTTGTTTTTTGGTCAAGAACTCGTTCATTTGCATCGCCATAAGACGCTCAAGAACCTTTGATAAGAACGGAAGAACAGATATTGGTCTATAGTCATTAGAAGATTTAGGGATCAGAATTACTTTGGCAACTTTCCACGAGTCTGGAAAACTGAGGTTGTCAAGACAGAATTGAAGACATAGGTTATGTACGACAGTAGCTTGGGTAGAATTATTTTAATTTTGGGCCTAATGTTATCTAGACCAGTAGCATTTGATTTTATATGGACTATCGATTTTATGACTTCACACTCACGAAAAACTAAAGCTACTATCACGTTCTTTGTAAGGTGGTAGTGATTTCAGGTACATGTGATTGCCCAAATTAAGGTTTAATTCAGGCTTAACGTCAGATTTAGGAAGAGCCATAGGCTTTCCTATACCTAATTCTTTGAAGTATTTCCAAGTCTGCCTATTAGTCGTTGCATTTTTAAATTTGTAATAATATTATGTGCGTTTAGAGATCATTATAGTTATTAGTGTGAGTACAGCTTTTCTTAGGTTTTTGTATTGCACTTGTAACTGGGTTGTTTTAAACCGTTTCTATTTGCGAAAAACCTTATCTCGTAGACGAATGTTTTTTATGTCACTGGTAAACCAGGGTTTATCAGAATGTCTGCATAGTTTTCGTCGTAGTGAAACTGATTAACCATACATATATTTAATATTTAAGGTATTCACGACCCCCAGTTGAGTTACGGAATTGTTGAGTTGAAAATTTTTTGGCAGTTTTACAAAAATAAAATACACTAGTCAGTAATTCCACAACTAAGCAGCCTTGCCCCTTACAAATTGAGCAGTATTTCTCCGGTTGAAATGAGAACTTCTACACACTTTAAAAAGAGTGCAAGAAAATTGACATTTTGACAATAAGAAAAAAACGACAATGCCAGTTATTTATTTAGGAAATGGTAAAGCGCCAGAAGAGGAATATTTCGTTTCCAAATTAAAACGGAAGAAAGCTAAAACTGCCATTGATAGAATGTGCGAAAACGAAGCGGGTCGCTTACAGCTACGCGAACGTTAGTTAGCACAAGATAAGGAAAGTTTAAAGTTGGAGATTCAAAAATTAGAATGGCATAAAACCATGGAGATAAAAAAGTTGTCGCATACTACTTGAGAAGCAGAAATCCACGAACAGAAAAATATTGACAACGAATTTGAGCTTAAGAAAATACAACTGGATCAAAAAAATAAATTTCTTAAATATGAACTTGATCTTAAATATGAAAAAAATATTATATAAATATTTATTCAAACATTAAATTATAAATTGCTTGTCGCTTTTCTTTGTGGGTTGGTGTATTCAAAGGTGGAAATCCTGTTCTCTTCGTTCTCAACCTATGCTTGTGTTCCCTCGATATCACGATTAGAAATGAAGATATTGTGTAAAATGCAGCACATTGTCACCCACTGGCAAACAAATTGTTGGCTCCTTTTATCAGTAATTCTCACTCGCATTTCTTTAAGGCTGCAGAATTTGTTTTTAACACTCCAAAGCAATTTTCAATGCGCATTCGTTTCCGATTTTCGACCTCCATATAATGTTAATTTCTTCGATATGGTGGAATCAAGAAATTAGACAGAGGATATGCAGAATCCCCTGCAATCCACTGTCCGCTACTAAAAAATATTTCACTGCGCTTAAATATTGAGCTGTTCTTGAATACTTTTGCATCATTAAAGCTTCCGGGATATCCAACCACAATATCCCGAATACGCAATTTATGATCAAGTTTATACTCTGTACGGAAGGCTTATTTTAGAGTATCTTATTTGTACCGCAAGGTACATAATTTTTATATTGGTAAAACATTTCCGACCCTGTAAAAGTATAGAAAATCATTTATAAGCATCACAAAGACAAGTCGTTTCTTTTTAAACAGTAGGAGGGTAAGAGATGAGAGGTTTGACATGTATGGGACTAATACTTATATTGCAGCCGATCAAGTTTATTATCAATTATTGCCACGCCCGCTCCGGCCTCTGACAATTTTGAAAAACGTCATATCTCCCACAGTTTTGTAGATAGATGATTTGTACCTTCTAAAGATAGTTAGCATTAGGAAATATGTATCGATTTCCAAAGAAGTGATAAAGATCGGACGACTCCCCGCCTTCTTATATTAACAAACAAGTTCTCTATCCCCCCCCCCCCGGCCCGCCCCCCACCAACCACCCAACAAAAAAAAAAAACCAAAAATAAAGAGAGAGGGGGCGAGAGAGAGAGAGAGGGGGAGAGAGAGAGAGAGAGAGAGAGAGAGAAACAAATAATCGGGAACCAAAAAAAAAAATGGGGGGGGTTTTTTTTTTTTTTTTTTGCTTCTCCGAAAGTTTAATCTCCGTTCCATCGACGTTCCTATGCAGTATGGCAGTTAATCGTTTGACAGAAGACGACGCTCAGATACATCTGGCCAGTAGTGGCAATAGCACCAAAAACTCTGTTTGTCATTTATATTTCAACCGTAAATATAGGTGCAATTTTCGCAATGTGCACCCTTATCGTTGAATTATTAAAATTATGATTTGCAAAAAGCGGTTTTCACCAAAGGTGCCAAGCACATTGTTCGGCCAGTCAATAGACTTTTGGATATTGAACTCATCTCCTCAAATATTAATTGCGACTAATAATTCGCTAACCACTTCCTTATTTACAGCATCGGATTTATCCCAAATGTATCTGCAATTACATTTAATATTACTATTTACAGAAAAAAGAATTTTAAAGCACACACCATTAATAAAATTAGGTCGTTGCACAGCTATATTAATTTTTAGTTCGGTCAATTGGTGTTTAATGCCTTTGCTGGGGCACCTTAATGCAATCTATAGAACTAACAGTAATTTTTTGTAATGTTTTTTTTTTGACAAATTGAAAACAAAAAGAAGAAAACATAACAATTCAACTGACAATGTTGAAAATTCATCAACTCAACAATTCCGTAACTTAACTGGGGGTCGTGAATACCCAAATTATTTTGTAAGAATAAGAGCTGGGAGTCAATCGTTGGGAGCAAGGTATACTAAACAAGGTAGGCTCACTCTCTCTCTCTCTCTCTCTCTTGACAACTTGATAAATTTCAGTCAGTAAGCAACTGTTGTAATGCCCATATGACACTTGCCGATATTGGTGACCGAGTTTATCGGCCAATAATTAAAACGAGACAACGCTAGCGAAAATAGGACAAAAAGATAATTAAGTGTTAGATGTCGTCACACATAACTTTCGATTAAGGATTCTTTAACTACTCGCATCAAAAGAAGCGTTTACCATCATACATTGGCGTGTTGGCGGCCAATATTGTTTTCGTCGGGAACAACATTGGTGGCCAATACGAGAACTGCTTTGCCGACACTCTGCTTGCAGTTGACATCAGGGGCCAATTTCTAATATACACCTCTCGCTTGTATTCTTTCACAATATTGGCAACCAATATCGGCAAGTGTCATATGGGCATAAGCAAAGCATCTCCGCGGACGAATTTTTTGTGATTTATTTAGTACCTTAGTAGGCTTTGTATTGAAATATATTACTCTCTCGCTCTCTTTGACACAAATATACGGAGTTCTGAGAGAGCGAATGAGCCTACCTTGTTTAGTACCCCCAAGTATGCCTTGGTTGGGAGGTTATAAAAAAGGTTCCAATCGCACGTGTTAAAGCTGTCGTTCAAAGCTGCATAATCTACACTTTTAAAAGAAGAAAAGAATATGTATCACAGGTAGTTGTGTAATGTGTCGCCATAGAGGTGTTTACTGGTCTTAGCCCCAGGGCTTCCATATTATCTTGAATATGACTTTCTCGAAAAAGGTCGCTGTTAAGGTCTCTAGTCAAAATGACTTTAGTATAGTCTAAAGAAATTGTCGATAGTATGTTCATTAAACCTGTGTAGTCCGTGCATCGATGTGGTCTTTATACACAGCCAATCAGCCTAAATTAACGTAAAAAAAAAAAAAAAGTAAAAATAGTCGAGCATTAACGGGCGCGAATAGTTTTTCTATATAACTCATACGCAGTGTTGCCCATTATAATATTTTTTTATTTATAAATAGTCGGCGTTGATTTTATATAAAAACTATTAGAACTAAAAATTATAAAACTTTATTACTAGGTGTTATTTCAAAAGACATCAATTGATATGAACAAATAATTTCGTTTTAAAAATTTGTGTTCAAAGAAACGTGTCGTATGAGTAATTTTTCAAAACTTCTGTCGCGCCTATAAATTAAAGTATATATTTTTTTTCACAATTATTAATTCTAAAGCAAATAAAAGCTTTGGGAATGCTGAGAGCCGTTTTCTTCCCATTTTTCCGTTTTGGGGTCCGGCCTAATGTCCATATGGAGTGAAACCAGCTAAAATATCAACACTGCTTGCTATCGCCTATCGATTGGTTTGTGCCATCGAATTGTTCCCGATTTGTATAGCTAGTCTGGTTACACCGGCGAGTCTGGTCACACTGGCTAGTCTGGTAATGAAGGTGTTTACAATTGTTTAAATTGAGAATTGCTTCGCCCACACGCGTTAACGTCTCCGTCCCACAACAACAACAAGAGCACCAACACCAACAACGACCCCTCGAGAGCGAGATAGCCAGGAATAGCCATGGATGTTGTTTGTGTAATTGATACCGCAGTGGGTGATCATCTGGAAGATCGCAACTGCGCCTTGGAAGAGGTCAAACAGGCTGTCCAATCGGGGGGCGCTAATTTTCAGCGAGTGCAGGTAAAATATTAATATGGAAATTGTTTGGATTATACAATAATACAATCCGTTTGACAGTTCGAGAGATTGGATTTTGGCGAAACGAATGCACTGGAAACATTCTACAATGCCGATGTTGCCGTCATAGATTTAAGCATATTAACCCAACAGCGACCGCTCTCCTATCATTATGGAGTACGTGAGAGTTTCGGAATGAAGGAAAACATTCTGATCTACAACGATGTGGAGTCCAAACAGACGCTAAGCTTAAAGGTGGGTGGGTGGTGGTGCAATCAAGTGCAAGCATAGCTTCACACGGCGTTGTTTCGCGATAAGATAAAAAAGGTCAAGCATTTTCTTCTGCTTTGGAAACGGCTGTCAAGTAGGTGTTTGTTATTGTTGGCGTTCCACTGAAACATTTTGTTTGGTCCATTTCAAAACAACAACAATAACAATCACGCCCACATGGCAAAAACCGAAACGAAAGCAGCACGCACGGGCCCACGCACTAGATAATGGAGTCTCTGAAAACGTTTCTAGTTGCAGTTACAGTGGCCTCCTTTTTAGCTGCATGCACTCACAGTCAACTCCATAAAAATATATATACTTCTAAAATAACAACATGTACTCCTCTTCTTTTGCAGCTTTCGTGTGCCAATTATTTATTTCTCAGCTACAAACTCAATGCGGAAACCAACACCTGCAATCTTACCAATCAGCCCAACAGCAAAGAACTGCCTCCCGCTGAGGGACGTGTACCCACTTTACAGTGGCGTCTCAAGCGCAAACTGCAAGATGTTGAAATACAATCAAAGTAAGTGGGAAGAAATCTAATTTTTTAGAGTCCTAACCCTGATTGTTCCACCTGTTTTCAGAGCACATATGCGTGAAAAGTTTCTCAGCGACATGCGAGCGGCCCGCGATGCCTATGCCACCAATGGCGTCAAATTGCAGAGCATTCTGCATGAGATGCGTAAACGTCTGGACGATCCTCATGTCTTATCCGGCGAGGTAGTGCACAGTTTTATGTGCTCTTTAAGGGATGTACAGGACTATGATGCTATGGTACGACTGGTGACTGATTTGAAGAACATACCCAATACCCGAAAATATGTGGAAACGGGCAATATGAGTTTCCTCTACGCCTTTGCTCTGAATCGTCGGAATCGCAAGGGTGATAGAGAAAAGGCACTGGAGTCATCATTGAAAGCATTGGAGAAGAAGGAGAATCATTTCCCAGACATGCTGTGCCTATGCGGGCGCATCTATAAGGACATATTTGTGGAGTCCGATTACACTGATGCCAACAGTTTAGCGCATGCCATCAAATGGTATCGCCAAAGCTTCGAGGTGCAGCCCAATGAGTATGCCGGCATTAATCTGGCCACCCTACTGGTCATCGAGGGCAAGGAGTTTATTAATACAGAGGAACTGCAACACATTGGCATGACGCTGAATAATCTCATTGGCAAAAAGGGTAGTCTGCCAACACTTACTGAATACTGGGATGTGGCCACATTTTTTGAGATCTCTGTTTTAGCCGAAGACTATGCCAAGGCTATACAGGCTGCAGAATGTATGTTTAAGCTAAAGCCACCCAATTGGTACCTCAAGTCTACCATAGGGAATATCTCGTTGATACATCGATTTCGAAAGAAGTCTGAGGAACGCCTGCCTACGATTGAGGAGCAGGTTTTTCAATTCTGGATGGATTTCTTTTTGGAGGCCACCAATACGGAGGAGGTTAAAAATAGCATACGATTTCCCATATTGGTAAGTGAAATATCTATAGAGTTATTGAATGGTTCTCGAAAGTTGAACATACTGTTGGAAGACGATTATACAGAGAAGAGAGAGGAGATCTGTTGAGACTAGGAGATATCTAAACATTTCTGCTAGGCATCAGTTATGCATCTGGGCAAGATTAGAGGAATATAATGTCTGCAAAAGTGCAGAAGAATCTACTTCTCCGATAATTATGGAAAACGGAATCAACTAGAACTGTTCTATCAATAAATAAGAGCCTGTTGGATGACGATGGCAAACAAAGATTGGCATCCCAATTTCAGCCACGAAATCAACACACGGTGTGTAGTGTGAGTGTACTTGTAGTCAAATTAATAGGCACTCTTGGAGATCTCTGCTCTACATCAGGGTTCCACAAGCAGAGAGCGCAAAACGACTTGTATCTCTCTCTAACACACAATGAAGGTAATGAACGGCAGGCATTGGTAAAAATTGGCAAGTAAGTTCGTGCCCCCGGGATATCGTTGGAAAACTCTGCTTTACATCATTGCTGTTAAGATAGAGTAGCCAGCTGAATGTTGCTATATAACTCAAAAGTATCTTTTCCAGTTTCCATAAATTTTTAAATGACAAATACTACAGTTTATACACACAAAATGCCGCTAAAGTATGCTATGCCTTTGAAAATACTTAATTAGGTATGTTATTCTTTTTGCTGAAAGCACGGTACGGAGTACTCAAAAAAGCTCGCGAACAGAAAAATTTCAAATAAAAAAAACAGTGTAAAACCACACGCAAAGCATTTGACGTCAAACCTTTTACGGTGTGTACCATGCTCAGTAACGTACGCAGGATTTTTTGAGGGTGAAGGGTTTTCCATAACAAAATTTTATTATAGTAGTATTTCGCATATAAAAATTCCCCCAAGGGGGTGTTCAAGGGGGTACTACGATAAAGGCAAAAATACATCTCATGCAATAAAATTTGTGCAATTTATGGAACCGATACGGTTCCATTCACCGCACAACGATGGTTTCAACGTTTTCGTTCTGGTGCAGAGGTGATCGAAGATGCGCCACGGTCGGAAGGCCTGTCGTCGAAAATTGCGATAGTCTTTAAGATTGATCGAAAGAGACCGGCATAGTAGCAGCATAGCATCGGCCGAAGCTGGGCATAGTCATCAATCCGTTACTAAACCATTTGAAGAAGCTTGGATTCAAAAAGAAGCTCGATGTATGGGTGCCACACCACTTGACGCAAAAAAAACATTATTGCCCGTATGGATGCTACGAATCGCTTGTGAATCGCAACAAAAAATCTGACCCGATTTTGAACGGATGGTGACCAGCGATGAAAAGTGGGTCACCCCGACAACGTGAAGCGCAAACGGTCGTGGTCGAAAAAGCAGGAAAGCTACCCAGACGGTGGCCAAAGCCTGGATTGACGACCCGGGAAGGTTCTTCTGTGTTTTTGGTGGGACTGGCAGGGAATCATCCACTATGAGCACCACTCCCCTGCTAATGACAGCGAAATTCGGACCTGTACTGCCAACAACTGGACCGCTTGAATGCAGCACTCATGCAAGAAGAGGCCATCTTTGATCAACAGGGGTAGATTATCTTCCATCAGGACAACGCCAGGCCACACACATCTTTGGTGACGCGCCAGAAGCTCGGGAGCTCGGATGGGAGGTTCTTTTGCGTCCACCCGTATAGTCCGGATCTCGCGCAAGTGATTACCACCTATTTTTGTCCCCCGCGAACGAGCTTGGTAGTCGGAAGTTGGCCACAAAGAGGTCCCCTGTGGGATTTGGCTCTCGAGTTTTTTGCCAATAGGGAAGCGTGCTTTGCAGAGGGGCATTGAAGTTCGCGTCTCGAACGGAACCTCTCGTCATCTGAACAAAACGGCGCATATTTGACTTAAATCGCATTGTACCAACCAATTTTATGAACAATTGAAAGTCAATAAACCGCAAGACTTTTTTTGACAACCTTTATATAATTTTGCTGCGGTTGACATGGAAGCCTCCAGCAGCAGCCGACAAAAGATCTGCAACCAATCATGTCGGGATAAAAGCAGCTGAAAAAGTTTTTGAATTTTCATATAAGAGTTATTACATTTTTGATTAGTCTTGCACGACATCAGATTCGTTTTGCGGCTGGAGAGGATGTTTCGTTTTGGCGTCAACTCAAAAGGCAAATAAAACTTTTGGCGCTCATATGGAAGATACCATACTTCGAACTGTTGTGGTAACCTTCGTCCCGAAAGGAGAATGATGACGTCCCTCGCAACGGGCGTGACAACCGACCAAAGGTCATATCCTCTGAATCAAGCCTGGAGCTTGCTGAGTTTTTAAATTGAGTCTGGACGTGGACTTCTATATCATATGGAATTGTCATGTCCGAAAGTTTAACTTTTAAGAAATGGCGCATCTGGGAGCTCCGGTCTCCTGGGGCGTAGTCGGCCACCAGCCAGGCGCTCATTGGTTATTATGCACTTTTTCAGTGCGTTCAGGGTACCGTGACTTTAGCGTATCTTTTAAATATGCCATTCTGTGTGAAGTTACATTAGAACTTACAATAATCTGTCTTCATCAGAATACTCATGGCTTCTCATGGTAAATCTTCTTATATTCTCCTTGCGAATATAAGGCAACTGAGACATTGATGGTTGCTTCTGGCATCCTCATCTCTCTTCCATCACGATTTGTGCAGTAGAGAATTGCCCCTAGCTACACCCTTTACCGGCATCCGTATTTCAAAGTAAAACTTTTATATTGATGATTTTAAATTCTAATTAATTTTAATAAACAACCGTGATGAATTAACTTAAAAATTCAAAATTTGACATTTTTTTGACGTTTTTGGCATTTTGGCTATTTCAGCACACTAATTTGTTTTTTAGGTTCCACACGCGCAATAATTGACTTTTTGTGCCGACGGACTTTTGATGCTCATGCCATTGCTTAAACCCTAAATTATGTTTTATACCTTCAAGCCTATTACGGAGGGCGTTCAAATTTCACCAATGTCAAATTCCATATAACAATTTTTTACTGCTTATGGAATTCTTCGCTGCCTCATTCTGATGTTTTGAACTCCAGAAAGTAAGAAATACACACAAGGTATTTTTTGTTTGTTGATGAACCGTGTGGACTGTATCGAACAGCTGATATTTCTCCCAAAAATTATTGTACAGTCCCTTTATTCCTTGTGTAGTTGTCAAAAGGCAAGTCAAAATTAAATAAATCTATCTGCAAAATTTAAATTATGTTGACAAAATGTATTAATTGATGCAGTGAAAAATAAATACTACTGTTTGTGGAGGCATCGCAGACGTCAATCAACTGTACACCGCATTTACAAAGGGCTTGTGAAGCAGTTGGGTGTCCAGTTGAAGGACATGTCCTTCACCCGTGTGAAGCTGCCTCATTCTCCTGCACCCAGCCAATGAGGATGGAGTCTTGCGCCACCCTTGTCCAAATGTGGTGTTTTCAAAGGCACCACAAGGCATAGACCAAGTCATCTTGCGTTGCAGCGATATGTGCGTGGTGAGATCCTTCTCGCCCTGAATGATGTTCAAAATGGAAATGGAACAATTATGATAGCTCATATCTAGCCCATGCAGACCATTATATTCTTGATAACAGGCAATTGTAGGCTTGCTAACATTCTTTCATTTTAATAGCTGTCACTGCAACACCTGTTCCACTTCCTCCATGTTGTGTTTTTATTTATTTTCCGTTTTCGTTATTTTTAAATTTTCTATGGTCACACTGCCTTTACATTCCCCAAAAGGAATATTAGACAAATTCCTCGAAGGAAAACTCGAACATCCTCAAATGCTAGGCTTCTTTGAGTCAAACAATTTGGGTAAATATTCTTGTAGTTCTGTATGACATGACTACTAATTTCCAGTTTAAAAATTATTAATTAAAAAGGATATAAAGTTTTTATACTAAGCAATTTTGTGTGTAAAAACATTGTAATGAATAACAAAAAAAAATGTAAACTACAAGTTACTGTATTCATTGCCTGATATTTTTTACATCTCTAGTATCTCCAATTACTGCAAAAAATGTATGCGGTTTTAAAACACTAATAGCATTTTTGTACTTCGGCTACGAAGTGCCTATAATACCGCTGTCAAAAGACGAAGGCGGGTGTTGATAAAATCACAACTTTTTGGTTTGTATTTCTCTCTCTCCTTCATCCTCTCCGTTTCCGTTGCTCCGTTTCAGATATCCGTTTCCGTTGAGAGCATGTAATACAAAAAACGAGAGCGTAAGTTAAAGATCGGCTCTAACTTGACTTCGATATACCCGTTACTCATGAGAAGAATTGTTTAATAAGTTTCTGTTCCTAGTGGGAACATCGAAAAGTATGAAACTTGAAATCGGCTGTTACATATCCGATCTTAATGAAAATTTCAGCGATTGTGGTTATTGCGAATAAATTTAGAGTTTCAAATTTGAACTCATTATCTTAAATATTAAAGCAGGAGTTATTCAGCATTTTCTATTGTGATCTGCGTGTAGACAATAGGAGTCTACATGTCAGGGTTAGTTGCTCTGGCTCTTCTAGTCTCTGAGATGTAGGTGTTCCTTACAGACAGACGGACGGACAGGGCTATATCGACACTGCTGTTGATGCTGATCACTGTTTAGTCATTGTTTAGTCACTATTTAGCCACTGTAAGAGTTGCTGTTAAGTCACTGTTTGGGCACTGTTTCGCACACAAGGTCAGTGTTAATTAGTGTTCAGTCACTGTTTACTTACTGTCAATTGTTAAGTAACTGTTTAGCGATACTGTTTGTTACAACTCCACACAAATTCTCGTTACCGAGCCGTCCACATTAAATGAATACGCAATGAGGTTTCGTTACGCACTGAATATTTCTTTACAAATACCAGCTTATATGAGCATTGGTTCTTATTTTTACCTACGATCAGTCGCCAGCTGGGTCTCTTTTGCGTGGGATTAGGTTTGAAACTATTTTACTAATACTATTTTAAAAAACTAATATGAGCAGGCTAAGCATTTAGCTCAACAGCCACTGCTTCAGTAATCTTAAGGGTGAGTTTTAAGGTTCGTTTTATTGTGTTTACAATTTGTACATATATTTTAAGTTTGATTTTGAACTTTATTCGTGTTTTAAGTTTTAAACACTGTTGATTACTGTTTAGTACTTTAGGTCACTGTATTAGTAACTGTTGGCCGTCTATTATTTGATGGTTGATGTGCTGGACTGCTGGGCGGGAGGTCGTGGGTTCGATCCCGCCTCTGAACATCTAATAATAAGTTTTTCTTCTTTAGAAACTACTTTTACACATGCGGTCACCTTCACCAGCTTAGTGGTGCCAGCTGTGAAGTAACATATCAGAAAAAGCAATTTTTTCTCAGAAACTTTGCCGTTCGGATCCGGCGTTAAACTGTGAGTCCCTTTCTCTTGTGCGAAAATTTAAAGCACGCCAGAGATTGTGAGAAGCTTGACAGCGTTGAAGCTGTATAGCCAGTTTGCCTTTACCCAGTAACTGTTCCAGTCACTGTTACGTAATTGTCAGTTACCTTTTATTCACTGTTAAGTCAAACTGTGGCTGTAACTGTTTAGACACTGTTTAGTCTGTTTGAATTGCTGTTTGAACACATGAAATTACTTTAATTTAATAATCACAAAGTGGTTGCTTCTGTTCTGGTCGCATATCGCAGTTTTGTTTCCAAAAGCACGGGTGCTGCATTCGTGCCATTAGAAGATTTTTTGCAGATTTTATGCCTTCCAGCATACTGCAAAAAAAACATTTAAAAACAAAAAATTACGAACGATCATTAATCAATCTTTTCGTTTCATACAGATTGTATGGTAGTGCAAAGCTGTTGATTCGGTTCCGTTCATAAATCGAAGCAAAAGTTCATGTAGGCTTTTAGAATTCGACAGCAGCAAAAGCACCACAGAAGTCTATTACATCTCTTTCTGCATTTGCATTTTGCGCGGCGCGTTATTTCTCTCAACTCACACAACAAATCGCTGGCGCCACGACATATTTCTTGGAATTAAGAAGCACCAAAATTTAACGCAACGCAACAACAACATAGGTTTTTTTAGCGCATTGTTTTTGTTACCTTCAACCGAGCCGATACGAGTAACGGTAAACGCTTTGTTGTGTTGCAAAATGCAAAAGCAGGAAAGATATGTAAGAGACTTCTGTGGCACAATAATGCCGCAATAAACACTGGTAGTGCATTCTATTCTTTCTTGTAATTAAAACAGTGCCAGAAGGCATTCTTTTGTAAACCTCCTTCCGCCAAGTCCGACCGGGCCGTGTCGCTCTATACAGAAACAACCATTTTGACAGGCACACACACCCAGACAGTCAATCGAAAACATAGCAATAACAGAGCGAGTGTGTATTTGACTTCACTGCAAAATTTCAAGTGTCAGTCACACCGCTTTAAAAACAAATAATGATGCAGTCTAAGAAACAGGCCCTCTTGGAGATCTTTGGTGAAAACCTTGTAATGGACAAATGTTTAAAATAAGTTTCTGTTTTTTCTTTGGAGAATATGTTGCATATATATTTATACATAAGATCGGACCAGCCTGTGTATTTTTTTTAGTTCTTTGCAGCATGGTAGAGAATTTATCAAAAATCCAAAATTAGTTATTTAAGATTGGATGGCCTTACGAAGGCTTTAAAAGTTTTGATTTCCAAACAAAATTGTATTAGATAGGAGATATTTCTCAAATTGGGTGCGAGGCCATTTAGTCTTGAACCATTATCATAGACACAAACCTTCTGTTCCGAACTCCGAACGTTTTCAAAAAGTAAAAACGAAATCGGCGTTTAGCTAGTTCTGGAATTCGAACGATTTGATTATAATCTCTTGAAGTTCTGGCACACCAACGGATTTTTCGCGCGTTTTGCAAACTAACCGAGGCCATAATCTATATTCTGGTGAATTGTTTTCGTCATTATTTTCTTTCAGATTCTTGAACCGCAAAAGATCTACATGCCCAGCTATGTCACCATCAATATGGATGCCGATGAGAAGTCCATACAAATTGTCAACATTTGTTTGGCTCACTCGAAGAATACGTGCAAAAAGTTGCATGATTTTCTGTTTGTGGCCTCAAAGATTAAGTCGGTCAGTTTGTATAAGCGCGATGATCGCTGTGCCTATCTCTATGTGCATCACAATTCGGATGATTTTCAAATCTATTTCCCCTCAACGGAGTGTCGTCAGAAGTTCTATGATTTGATACTAGAAATGACGGCCGATCAGGAGGTGTTTGTTAATCTCAGCAATGACGATGCGCAGATTGAGGTGATTATTTCTCATAAAATCTATTCTTTCGCTTGCTAACCACACTCTCTCCCCCTTTTTGGTGCGGTTCAGTACGAGTACGACTATGATGAGCAGAATCGTAAAATGGTTTTGGGCAAGGGAACCTATGGCACTGTGTACGCTGCCCGTGATAAGCAGACCCAGGTGAGGATTGCCATTAAGGAGGTGCCGGAGAAGAACTCACAGGATGTGCAGCCCTTGCATGAGGAGATCAAGCTGCACTCTCAGCTGCGTCATCGCAATATTGTACAGTATTTGGGTTCGCGTTCCGAGGATGGTTTCTTCAAAATCTTCATGGAACAGGTGCCGGGTGGTTCGCTTTCCGATTTACTAGAGACCAAATGGGGTCCCCTGAAGGATAATGAGTCAACTATGGCCTTTTACTCTAAGCAAATACTCGAAGGACTGAAATATTTGCACGAACAGGATATAGTGCACAGGGATATCAAGGGAGACAATGTGCTGGTGAATACCTACAGTGGAGTGGTGAAGATATCCGACTTTGGCACCTCAAAGCGTTTGGCACGCATTAATCCCATGACGGAAACATTTACGGGCACACTGCAGTATATGGCGCCCGAGGTGATTGACCAGGGGGTAAGGGGTTATGGACCGGCGGCAGACATTTGGTCATTTGGTTGCACCAATGTCGAAATGGCCACGGGCAAGCCACCGTTTATTGAGTTGGGCTGTGCCCAGGCAGCCATGTTTAAGGTGGGCTACTACAAGAAGCATCCAAATATACCGGAGGAGTTGTCCCTGAATGCCAAGAATTTTATATTACGTTGTTTTGCCATAAGTGTGATGGATAGACCGTCTGCGCTGCAGCTGCTCGATGATCCCTTTCTGACTGAGTGAGTAGAAAATGAGGGACCATGGAGTAGCAGTTGGATTTAAAGGGGTTTTTCTGCATTCCTCAGCAAGCCACGCAAACTGAGACCCGGTTTACCCATCAATACGGAGTTTGGTCGCAGTATTTCAGTGCCTGCGGATCGTCTGGTGCACAAGACCACGCCCCCCTTGACCTACAATACCACCTGTAATACCCCTACCACGCCAGAGTTGGAGTAAGTCTTTTGCCTTTAAACTTCTTCACCATTTACTCCAACACTTCTTTCGACAGTGTCACCCACACCTCATCCGTGGACATTGATGAGTTGCCCAGTCTGCTGGAACGTCGCAACTCTTCGGGATTTCTGCTCTCACCCGAAATTGAACCGTCCACGCCCTCTTTGCGCACCAGCATCAGTGAGACCAGTGAAACGGATGGCTTCTATCGCCTCAAAAAGGATTCACAGCGTCGCACCACACTGTCCAAAGTTTTGGCCTTGGATGAGCCAAAAATCTGCGACATTTGGTTGAAGAAAATCAATGCAGATCAAAATTCCATTGCCATACGGAAGACTGATCTCGAGATGCTCATACGCGGCCTGAGGGATTACATTATGAACGAGAATGAGAAGCACTTGGAGGCCACCATTAACGAACTGAAGCAGAAACTCAATAACGATGCGGTTGCTCTTGATCACCTGCATTTGGCTCTCTACTCGTTTCAGGATGCGGTCGTAAGTGTCCTGCGGTTTCACTGCATTAAACCACATTGGATGTTCGCCTTGGATAATCTGGTCAAGCGTGCCGTTCAAGCGGCTGTCACCATTTTCTCTCCCGAACTGGGAGCCAATTTGGCGGATAAAGATTTGTCGGGCAATGACGATGAGAGTGTTAACACCAGCCCGGCGACTGATAGCCAGGAGAAGCAACAGCAGGGACTGGAAAAATTAATGCCCAGCAGCAGTGCTGGAGGATTGGCTCAAACAGATGCGGCCCTGGGCAGCTCCGTGGAGTGTGTGTGCATTTTGCGCGATATACGCGATAATCAGAGGCAACTCCAAAGGCAGATTATGGAGCAACAGCGTCAGAGTTTGCGGGCTCTGCACAATATCAGCCAAGAGCTGGCCCACATTTACATGGGTGGCCGCAAGAGATTAAGGTGCGTTCCGTTTACTTAATCGAGCGATTGACATTTATTTCTTGCCTCCCACAGACGCACCTTCAACGGTTTCAACAAAAAGTGCCATAGAATGAGTGCCGGCGCAGCAGCTGTGGGCGGTGTGGCCGGAGTTCGTCCTTCCCTCAATGTCAATCCACGTAGACAGCTGAATAAGCACAACTTTGGTCTGCACGAGATAGACGAGCAGTTGGAGCAATGGCTGACCCAGCATGATATCGATGAATTCTCAAAAACGCTCATACTGAATGAAGGTTTCACATTTGAGGACTTTATCTACAACATGGAAAAGCTGGATCTAATGAGGCTGGGCTTGAGGTAAGTTGTTTTAACAAAGATCTACACTTTTATAATTCCATCCAAAAATTCCAGAGTTGGCGTCGAGGTTCGTCTCTGGAAGCTTATCATACAGGAACGTGTCTGCACCTCATCCGATTGTGTGGATAGCCCTTCGGGCACATATCACAAACCAGTTGGCGGCAGCGGCACAGCCCTGGCTTTGGTCAATCATACAAATACCTTGGCATCACCCACAACCACAACACCCGGCACTCCGGGCATCAAAACGAAAATCAAAAAGAGTGAAAGTGAATACGATTCCTGCAGCGAGTGACTACGAATCCTCAACTATTTTGTTGGCTTTAACCAGACTCTAAATAATTGTTAATGTTTACGTCTTTGTGCTACTAACAAATTGTTTGCCAAGTTTGTGCAAATAGTTTTGCCTTAAACACGAATTGCATGTTAATTTATAAAACAAAAACAAAAAATATGGAATTTAAGTGCCTTTAATTTAAAAACAACAAAAAATCAATACTAAAATCTAAAAGTGAAAGATGCATTAATAACAAAATAAATGAAAAGATTTGCAAAAGTTACAAATGGCAGAAGGGGGGGGAAGAAATATAGTAAGGGGGGGAAACCGAGAAGGTTTCTATGCAGCACCAGTGAGGACAGGTGTCATGACAACACAGTCCTACTGAGCAGAAGCAGAATACCCCCCTCCGGGCGCGGGGAGGGTTTTTTGGCCCCCCCGGGGTCCCCGGGGGGGGCACTTGTGGTAGCAGGCATGGGACATCGATCTATTGGCGAACGAGAGGACAGCCTTGGCGGCGAGGGCTGGAGGGTATCCAAATCGGGAAACGCAAAGATCAGCGACAATCGAGCTTTGGCAGGAAAGGTGGAATGGAAGTACAAACGGACGTTGGACGCGACGCCTAATCCCGAACATAGCCGCTTGGCTAAACAGACGACATGGACAGTTAAACTTCTATCTGACGCAACTGCTGACAGGACATGGGTGCTTCAAATACTACCTCTGGAGGTTTAAGCACGAGGACGACCCAACCTATTCCGACTTTTAGGGGGTCACACTAGACGCAGAACATATATTTTTTGTCGGTCCGACATTTAATCGAGAAAGAAACGAGCTTAGCATGAGGGTGGCGAGGACACCAGCCGCTCGTAACTTGGTGAGCATCATGCTTGACTCGTAAGAAAATTGGTCTGCGGTAAGCACCATGGCCACAATAGTTTACCTAAAAAAAACTGCGTTGCGCCGATGATGAACGCAATTCTATACTTAGGAGAGAATCGGGGGGGAAAAAAGGACTTTCCCCCGGCAAAGGAATACCGAAAGGCAGTCCCGCCGGGAAACGGGTTAGGTGGCAGGTAGTTTTAGTGCGTTTAGAGTCCCACACTTCGAGCGCAGTCCAGCGATCGAGTTGGTTTTCGATGATTCTATCGTCCTTAAAAAAAGAAGGGAAGAACTTTTACAAAATTTTGGATTTTTTGTGCATTGTCATAGTCTGGACAGAGCATGTAATAGGGTCCTGCGAGATAATTTAAGACAATGCTAACATTATAACTTGAAAAGTGTATTATAATTTTGCCCAGAAGTGTGCAACGCATAGAAGAATCATCTCCGACCCACAAAATATATATATTTTTTAAGAACATGAAGAGGTGTGGATTTTGCTTTGTCCGTCCGTCTGTCCGTCTGTCTGTTTCTACGCGAACTAGTCCCTCAGTTTTAAGAGCTATCGAGCTGAAACTTTGCACAGAGTCTTCTTTTTACTGCACGCTGCTAATATGTCGGAACGACCGGATCAAATATATTTATAGCATACAAATATAAGGTGGATAATAAATTTTATTATAGTAGACTTTTTTTGCTCAAAATAAAAGTGCTCAAACACGCTCATGGGTATTATGGAATGTTTTTAAGCTGTCTGCGAAGTTTGGTCGAAGTCGATGGCTATTTCAAGTGTATCAAAACTTCGGTACAGACGAAGTTAGCTTTGCCTAGAAGGTACGAATAGTCTATCTTTAAAACTGTAGGAGATATAACTTTTTTCCAAATTGCGGGGGCGGGAGGGGGCGTGGCTAAAATTTGAAACAAACTTGATCTGCGTGCAGATAAAAGAAGCATTTGTCCCTTACGTGTCAAACCTCTATCTCTTACCATCTCTGAGATCTAGGTGTTCATACAGACGGGACGGACGGACTTGGGCGGACAGACGGACGGACCCCGAACCGGACAAGGCTAAATCGACTCGGCTGTTGATGCTGATCATGAATATATATATACTTTATATGGTCGGAAAATGATTCCTTCTGCCTGTTACATACATTGCACGACTTTAGTATACCCCTTTTTTACTCTACGAGTAACGGGTATAAAAACAAAAACGCGAAATAGTTGACCCTTATGTTAATCGAACTACATTTTTTTACATTATCATGCTTTTAAGAGCTATGGTCCATCTGTATATATAAATCTGTACGCCCGACTGACATATTATGGACCCATAGCCTAAACGTCTTATCCTACAGGTTTCGTTTAGGTATGCTTCATTTATTATATTTTAATTTTTTATAAAATTTATTTTTATTTTTTTTTTTTTTATTTTTTAATTTTTTCACATGGAGGTGTCTTCTTCTTCTTCTTGATTGGCCCGATGCATGCATCACAACCGTTCGACGGTCTCGGCCGCTGCCAACAATGTCCGCCAGTCGCTTCTGCTCCGTGCGAGCTGGGACCAATTGGTCAAACCAAGCTGGCAAGGTCTGCCCGAACCTGGTCATCCCATCTAAGTCGAGGTCTCCCCCGCCTGCCTCTTCCTCCGTAGTCAGCCGCCTTCGAATAATAAGCTTTCCTTACTGGAGCTTCTTCGTCCATCCTGGTGACATGTCCTAACCAGCGCAGCCGCTGTTGCTTTATGCGCTTGACCAGACAGGTGTCCCCATAGAGCTCATACAGTTCGTCATTATTTCGAATGCGGAAAACATCGCCAACTTTTAAAGGTCCATAAATCCTCCGAAGAATCTTTCGTTCAAACACGCCAATCGCCGCTTCATCCGCTGCTGTCATTGTCCATGCTTCTGCGCCGTATTGCAGGACTGGGATGATAAGCGACTTGTATAGGGCTAATTTTGTTCTTCGCTTGAGGTCTCTGCTCTTGAGCTCTCTACTTAGCCCGTAGAAGCATCGGTTTGCAAGAGTGATCCTTCGTCGGATTTCCAGACTGATGTTGTTGTCGCTGGTTATCGTCGTTCCGAGGTAAACAAAATCCTCAACAACTTTAAAGTTGTATTCTCCCATTGTAACAAATTGTCCAAGACGCAAGGACTTTTTGTCCGCGGATACAAGGTATTTCGTCTTGTCCTCATTCACCGCTAGACCCATCAGTTCTGACTGCCTCTCAATCTCTGAAAACGCCCTGCTTACCGCCCGTTCGTTTTTGCCGATGATGTCGATATCATCGGCATATGCGAGTAGCATTAGATCTTTATAAATAAAGGCGCCCGTTCTGTTGGCATGTGGGCACCGGCGCAGTATATATTCCATCAGTAGATTGAAGAAGTCGCACGATAAGGTATCGCCCTGCCTAAAACCTCTTTGGTATCAAATGGTTCGGAAAGGTTCTTTCCCTATTTTGACGGAGCTTTGTGTACTTCTCAACGTCATCATGCAAAGACGGACGTACTTTTGCTGGTATACCAAGGGTAGACAAGGCTTCAAAAACTTTGACCTTATCGGCGTGTCGAAGGCTGATTTAAATTCAACAAATAGATGGTGTGTGTTGATGCCTCTCTCATAGGTCTTCTCCAGGATTTGTCGTAATGTGAATATCTGGTCTGTGGTGGATTTACCAGGTCTAAAGCCACACTGATAAGGTCCAATCAGTGTGTTAATAAGCGGCTTAAGACGTTCACAAATAATGCGCGACAGAACCTTATATGCAATGGGAAGGAGACTGATCCCGCGGTAGTTGGCGCAAACTGCAGGGTCTCCTTTTTTTAAAGATTGGGCATAGAACACTTAAATTCCAATCGTCGGGCATGCTTTCGTCAACCCATATGGGAAAGAAGTTGGTGCATGCACCTTTACCAATTCCTTCCAGCCTTGAACAATTCAGCGGGCAGCTCATCAGCAGCTGAGATGATTTAAAATCTTTAGCCTTTATGGCTAAGCGGGCTGCCCTGTTGGGTCGGCAGGTGTATCTCTGTTGTCGATTGGTGGCGTCGCTACTTCTCGCAAAAGGCGGCATCAAATTCGTGCTTCGACCTCCCTGTTGTAGTAGTATCTTCTCCATGTTGTTAAGCGCCACTTGTGGTTCTTCTCTTTTTGGTAGCGTTATTATCTTGCTTCCCATATCCAATCCATCGCATTTCTTGGAGTGCAGTAACGTCCGATGAGTATTCCTTGAGGACTTTCACCAAGTCGATATCATCACCCTCTCCGTTGAGGGTGCGGACATTCCAGGTGCATATCCTCAAATCGTGGTCCTAAAACGTTTGCGTGGATCGTCGTCAGAGGGGGTCCGTATCCGAGGCATTGTAGTCGCAGTTTTCATTGGTGGAGATTTTACGGTGTGGCCCAAACCATAACTATTTATAGTGGGTACCGCACCACGAGGTGTGAGGGTGAGTCGACTTGAGACGCAGTAAACCAGGATCACGCTGGGTTCGCCGCAACCGTTCATTATGACACCTGACCACATACGCCCCCATTAGGTCCAGAAGATCTTGACTAGAAGTTCGGAACCACCACCACACATGAGCAGTCTACTAAAATTTTGTCGCCTTATCTAATTTGCGAAATAATTCTTAACAACATTTCGCAATTAAAAGGGTGGTGGAAAGAAAAATAAACAAGTGTTGCCAAAACAGCTTATTTTTCAAGCTAATTTTGCAGATAAGAAATAGAGAATGCAGCGGGAAGGGGGTTGTGACCTTTTTTGAAAATATATTTATTTTTGTCCGCTTTTAAAAAAGAAAAGTTAAATTTGTTTTTATTTTTTATTTTTAAGAAATGAAGTTTCCCTGCTTTGTTGCCGCATAATAAAGACACATAGGGTACATATGTTTTGAAGAGTTACACACTCATACTGCGTTGATTTACATAAATTGATCAGAAAAGAATATCCTGGAGATCTAATATTAAACAAATGTATATATTGTACCGCATTTATAAATTAAATGTCCCTTGGGCCCTAAATTCCTTACATAGTCCTTAGGAAGAAGAATATACTATAGCCTGTTTAGCATTCACAAGACAAAAAATAAAATAATAAACAGGCATTTCCACGCCTTACCTAATCCTCTTCCCAGATTGATTTATTATAATCAACCGTAAACAATGGTTTTAAAAGAAATTGCTTTTTAACAAATAGATTAAATACAAATATAGTGTTTAAAGATCTATAAAATTTTTCCTACTTACTACGATTTTTTCAAAACTTGGACGCGGACGAAGTCGCGGCGGGTTCAGCTAGTAAACTATAAAGGTGTAATACTTTTCCATTCAAAACATTTACTACGCAAATAACCTGCAATTAAAAAACACAGTGGCTTGAGAACAAGAGGTTTGGCAATTAAAAACGAGAGCGTAAGTTAAAGTCGGCTCTAACCGTCTTCGATATACTGTTACTCATGAAAAAATATGTTTTACAGTATTCCCGCGTTCCTTAGCGCGGATGGTCAACCTAAGGAATGCAGGAGCACCGTTAAACATGTTTTTTTCATGAGTAACGGGTTTATCGGAGTCGGTTAGAGCACTTTAACTTACACTCCGTTGTCAATTGTGTAAGGTATATTGAAGTCGGGCCACTTGCAACGGTCTACTTGTTTTAAAGATGATTTTGTGCAATTGAATTAAAACCCTGAAGTTGGTCCATGAGTTAAGAGAAACATCGAATAATTTTGTTGAGTAGCTGGATACATGGTCTCTGCGTTTTAGTCCATAAACATATCGGGCAATATTGTTATAAAATATTGCTCGACTGTGTGACGCGAAGATGAGCGAACTTTTACCAACAATTAAAAGTTTATGTATTCAGAGTTCTTTAAAGAAGCTCCACCTAAAATCGTTTGAATTGAAAAACTTCAGGATCTACTGTGATTTCAATTCCTTTGGCTTTTCTTTGATATAAACATTCCTTTATTATAAGCTCAGTGCCAATATTGGCTAAAGTGCTCTTAGCCCCAAGTTTTTCAACTTTGTTAACTTCTTCTGAAGCTCCAAAATTAATTCTTAAAGAGATTCTTAATTCACTTTGAAATTAATCAACTTTTGATTGCAAAGATGGGAAGTTTATAAAAACCATAGAAAGCAATGAACAAATATCAAATATAAAATCTGTAAATGATGTTATAGATTCCTTCGACAATTGTCCAAGAGAACATACATCGACAATTGTTTTAAAATTTTGGAAAGGTCAAAAAAACGAGGACTTAATAAAATTGACTTAACTATAATTGCTGTTCCAGCAACTCAGGTATCAGGTTGAACGGGCCTTTTCAAAACTTAAGTTTGATTTTTCTGATCTAAGAGGTAGTGAAGGTAGGTAACACCTCCTAGAAGATAAAATGCTTATTAACTTAAACTTAGCAGTGATCAAAAGTTGTAAAAGTTGATTGAATTTGATAACTAAAGTAGCATTATTGAAGTATAGAATATTATTTGAACAAATTAGTATTTATAAACGGAAACTATTCTGTTCAAGTTGTTGTTCAAGTGAACCGAGGTTCGAACCAAAACCTTGGGTTCAGGAGTTCCAAGAACCGGTCCGCGAACCGAACCTTAAGTTTTACAACGGGTTCGAACCCCGGACCGAACCTTCTGCAAAATTTTAGAGGTTTGCAGCCTGAAAAAAAAAAAAAAAAAAAGCCTGGCTGTAGTCCAGCAGGGCGAGTAAAGTTACTTTACTCATCATCCAACTCATTTCGAATTTCTTGATCACATTTAGGATAGCTAATGTGCAACTTCTATTCTTCCTAAAGGCCTGATTCCAGATGACATAAAAATCACTCCTTTACGTTGAAGTTCACGTGGGAATAGGGGAAAACACTTTTAACTGGGGGTTTAAAATCTTAATGCTTTATAGCAAAGGCAGGGTGTCTTTTTTGAATGAAGGTATTGTTTGCCAAAATAAAATGTATTTACCTGGAATCAGGCCTTAAAGCCGGATTGCTCTTTATTTAATAGCAAGTTTGTCAGACATTTGGTATGGGGGGATTCGAATTTGATCTACCATAAAAAATAAAGATGTATCCAGAACTTTTGATATGTATGGCAGCATAGCTATCGGTCGATAGTTGTCTGGCTTTAGAATAGGAACTATTTTGGCAGATTTCCATACCGCGGGGAAGACAGAAGTTGAGAGTGATGAATTGAGCTAGCTACTCGAAATTCCGGAACGTTTTACCTTACTTGGGTAAGAAAAACGTGGACCTTTCAGATCACTTGGTGCAGCACTATGGTCTCTGTATATCAAATTGATATTATTTAGGGCCAATAGAAATCATCAAAAAAACCATTTTGTAACTTTTCTAGTTCGTTTGCCTTTATTTTTTTGTTATTTTTTGTTGTTGTTGTAGTCTTTAATGACATTGCATTTACATTTTAGTTGTTTCTTTCTTTATTTGTTATGAATTTAAGTAAATTTTTGTTGTTTTGTTATCGTTGTTGATGTTATTCGAAAGCGTTTCGTTCTGTTGCTGCAGTTGTTCTTGCTGTTGTTTTTGTTGCTGTTGTTGTTGTTGTAATTGTTGTAATTAAGATGAAAGAGTTTATGCCTTGGACTCGGCCTCGCTGGCAGTGACCTGTGACTGGGCATCACTGGACTTGCCATCATCGACTTTGCCAAAGACACAGCAAGGACATTTCTCCTTGAGGGCCAAACGATACTTGGGATGGCTGTGGGAAGAGACGTTGTATTTACCTATTTAAAATGCAATGGGGATAATCCTCACCTAATGCCATATACAATGGGATTGTAGCAGGCAGCCGACTTGGCAAAGCAAGCTCCCCAAATGGTGTTGAGCGGAGTGAGACCCTCGAATTTGAACAGTCCCATGCAGTTGATGACCAGATACGGAGTCCAGGCCATGAACCACAGTGAGATGGTCACCAGAGCCACCTTGGCCAGTTTACCCTCAGCACTCTTCTCGGCATCCTCAGAGGAGCGCAGCGATTTGACATTCATTTTCTTGGCCTGCTCACGCATGGCATTCTCGTGGGCCGAGACGGCCTACAGCAGGAGGAGAGATAGAGAGGAGAAGTTGGCATAGGTTAGACTCCTTGAACTCAAAACTTACAGCAATGATGAACCAGTAGGAGTAGCAGATCAAGAACAGCGGAATGTAGTAGACAAAGATCGAATAGAAGATCAGATACGAGCGTGGATTCCAATCGCGTTCCAGGTAGTCAATTCCGCACGATGTCAGGTTGCCCTCGGGAACATACCTAGCCCATATAACAAATTAATGACCATTCATTCCACCCACTCGACGTCGTCTCCTCACCTGCTCCAGCCGAAGACGGGCGCCAGGCACCAAATGCTCGACATAAACCAAATGTAGGCAATTTTACCCAATGCCAGGGGGATTGTCATCGGTCGGCCGGCCATGCCCTTGACAATCACTTGATAACGATCCAGCGAGATCATGCACATGGACCAAATCGAGCTGCAGCCAAAGGCTGAGCCCAATCCGGCATAAATATCACACATCATGGGTCCCAGCACCCAAGTCTCGAAATACAAATTGATGCCCATCATGGGGGTGTTTGTGATCATAATGCCAAAATCGGAAATGGCCAGATTGATGACCAGCAGGTTAGCGGGCGTGCGCAACGATTTGGTGGTGGCAAATATGTAAATCACCACGCCATTTCCGCACCAGGAAATCATGCCAATCATAATCATGTAGGCGGTCAATATCTTGGCCCAAATGGGGTCCATGGCGGGAAATTGATTCCAGTACGGGCTAATTAAGTGGGCCATGTCGGGTGTGACTTTATCCACCACCGATCCATTGGACAGGGCGGCAAAGTGTGGCCCCAGTTGTGTGGCTACTGCTGCAAAGCTGTGGAAATCAAAGAAAAAGTAAATCATTTCAATGGCCGCCTTAGAGTATGCAGTGAAATTTTCAAGTGAGCTTGAACTTTTCCCTACCGATTTTCTCAACAATTTTTGTGCTCAGACTGATGAAAAACAACATTTTTGACGTTTTTATAGTATTTATTTTTATGATTTTAAAATATTTTCAATTTTTAATTTCACTAACTTTTACAGAAGAATAATGGGCAAAAATTAAATGTTGAAGTACGCTGCAAACATTTTAATATGGAAAAATCAGGATCACAGAACAGGCTTCCTAAGTTAGTCGCTAGGAAATCTGAGGGACAATCGTGAGCTAAGAATGGCAAAACATTTTCCAGCCTAATTAAAGTGATTTAGAAATCGGAAAAGAACGCACGACATTGTACTGGAAAGAGTTGATGAAGCCCAGCGGAATGCCTTTGAGGTCACTGCACGGGAGCGACTCTCGGATTTTATATAAAGGCCTAAACTTCAACCTGGGACAAAGCAATTACTTTAGAGATGACTTTTCGGTGGATGCTATAAAAGTAATATTTGAAGCGAGATTCGAGCTGCTGCCACTAAACTATAGACGAAGTGCTCGCTTTGCAACCTGACCGCCAGGGAGGATACCTTCCATTTCCTCTCAGAATGCCCAATTCTGGGAGAACTACGATTAAAATATTTCGGAGAAAGGTCCCTCACAATGGAAAAAACTAGAGATCGACTTAACGGAGAAAATTGGATTACGCTTGCGGCTTATCTCTCTGATGCCCTTAAATATAGGCTCAAAATTGTCACAGAAAATTTCCCCACTAAACAATAAAGATAATAATTTTAAGCTCCTTACTCTTTTATACATACTCCTTGTACTAATGGTAATATTATTATATAATATAAGTGTGCAAACGGCTTTTGCCAAGCAAATATTGAAAATAATTCTAATATTAGTACCAAAAAAAAAAAAAAATCGAATTTGCGTTTCAATAAATGTTCACAAAACCCGTCGAAAGTTATACTTCGAAAATATGTTTTTTCGAGAGATGCAACCTTGTTTGACTACATGGATTATTATCTTGGACACAAAACATCGAACTGGATTTTCAAATAAGAAAATGAAATCTTTTAAAGTTCTGTGACACCGACGGATTTTTTTGAGCATTTTGCAAACTATTCGAGGCTAAATCCCTAGAGATATTCAGGGCACCCCCAAAATACACAAATTAGAATTAAACAAGCATCGCATGCTCTTATGCACAAATGCCGCAGTTTTTGCTTAAAATTTTTAGGAGAGTTTTGTTCGTATTTTGAGTTGAAGGCAACTTATTTTCTACGCAGGTTTTTCCTTTAGACTTTGATATGTAGAGAGAAATTACTAGTGAGCGGCTCACATTTCTTCCTGAATCGTTTTGGTAGTGGAAAACACCTCGAAAGCGTTGATTTTCAGGCATGTTCTCACTTCACTCCTTTTTATACCTCTTGAGAGGGTATATTAAAAATTGTCCGGATGTTTGTAACGCACAGAAGGAAGCATCTCCGAACACATAAAGTAGATATTCTTGATCAGCAAGACGAGCTGAGTTGATATAGCCATATCCGTCTGTCCGTCCGTCCATTTGTTTCTATGCTATCACCTCCCTCAGTTTTAAAGCTATCGTAACCAAACTTTGCACGAAGTCTTTTGGTACAAATACGCTGCAAATTTGTCGGAACCGGCCGGATCGGATGACTATAGCATATAGCTGCCATCGGAACGATCGGTAGAAAAATAGTTTTATTTAAAAACCTTTTGGGTTTTTAATGTTATCTCTCCCAACGCTCGTATTTATAAGTTTTCTATGATTTCACATAATTTCACTGAGATTTATCAAAATCGGACAACTATATAGTATAGCTGCCATACAAAGATAGGTCTGAAAAAGTTTTAGTATGAAAAACTTTTTGTTTTCAATGATATCGCTCCCAAACTCGTTACTTATGAATATGATATGCTAACACGCAATTCTGTCAAGTTTGATCTAAATCGGATGACTATAGCATACAGCTGCCATAAGCAGATCGGTTAAAAAACAGTTTTAGTGAGAAAACTTTTTGTTTTCAATGGTAGCATCTTTGCACATTCCAGTTATGAATATTATCTGTCTCAACACAATTTTGGAGAGTTTATTCAAAATTGGATAAATATATCGTATAGCTGCCATATAAAATACTGGCAGGAATAAATCATGCTCCAAGGGTATATAAACTTCGGTCGAGCCGAAGCTAGCTTTCCTCTATTTTTTTGTATGATATTTACCAACAAAGTTTTTAGTAGCTTGAAAATAACAAGTAGTTATTGTGAAACAAATGAGTGGATATTAGAAAGTTATTTTAGTTCGATTTTTGTTAATTTAAAGACACTTTGAGGTTAATATTGTTTAAAACCAAAATAGTGATGTAAATTTATATAGTTGTTGGCCATAACTTTAAAAAGGGATGCTATCGAAAACTGAAAAATATGTAAAGTAAGAAGAAACAAAGAACTACCAACTATTTTTGATGTGAAACATCTTTAATTTTGTTACGAAAGATTTTGTTAGGAGTAAAATTTTGATTTCAGCGTCACATGACGATATTTAGTGTTGTTTTGTTAAGTGGTCCGAGGGGGGGGGGGGGAAAGCGTGGGGAAAAAGTCGAAAAGATGCTGAAGAGGGGGAAAGGGGGGGGGGAAAACTGGGTGGATTCTGGGAAAGATCGTGGGGCGGGGGGATCTGGGTGGTATCTGAGTGGTATCTGGTCGGGTTCTGGGACGGACATAGTTGGGATCTAGGTGGGATCTGTAAGGTATCTGGGTGTGATCTGTAGTGGGATCTGGTATTATCTATGCGGGATCTAAGTGGGATATGGGCGGGATCTGGGTGGATTCTGCGAGGGATTTGGGTGTGATCTGGATGGTACTAGAAGGGATTTGGGTGGGATCTGGGTGGAATCTGACTAGGATCTGGGCGGTATATTGGCGAAATCTAGGTGGGACTTGTCTGGGATCTGGATGAGATCTAGAAGATATCTAGGTGGCACCTGGGTGATTTTTTGAGAGGGCTTGTGATTTGGAAATTAAGCTCTTAAACTCAGCATTTTGTTTCATAACAAAGTTTCGTGAGGTTAACGACACTCAAACTCCTTTTTATACACTTGAAAAGTGTATTATAATTTTGCCCAGAAGTTTGCAACGCATAGAAGGAATCTCATCTCCGGACCATATAAAGTATATATATTCTTGATCAGCATGACGAGCTCGAGTCGATTAAGCTTTGTCCGTCCGTCTGTCCGTCCGTCCGTCTGTCCGTCTGTCCGTCTGTCTGTTTCTACGCGAACTAGTCCCTCAGTTTTGGAGCTATCGATCTGAAACTTTGCACAGAGTCTTCTTTTTACTGCACGCTGCTAATTGTCGTAACCGACCGGATCGGATGACTACTCCTGGCAGCCGCCATACAAATTTTCGTTCGAAAAAATGGTTTTTAGTAAGAAAACTGTTTTGTTCTCAATATAACTTCTCTCAAACACGGTCGTGGGTAATATGTAATGTTTTTTATTTTAAAAAAAAAAAAAAAAAAATAAAAAATATAATAGTGGGGGTTGTGATCATAGTTTTGTTTTTCGAACATAACTTCGCCAAAAATCAATATTTTTTTGTTCTGTAAATTTTGTATTTTAGTTAAAAGCTGAATACATTTCATCATTAGTTTAAAAAAACACTTTTTGGGTTTTTTTATTTCATATTGAAAAAAAGTGATTTTTTGACATTTCGAAAATTTGTGGGGGTTTGTGAGCCGCCCGTTCAAAAGTTTGAAATTCGTGATTTTGCAATTATTCTTTATTAAATTAAAAAATTAACAATTTTTCTCAAATTCTGAATTAAGAAATATCGATGAGAGGTGAAAATTGATTGACGGCATCAGGGAGCTTCTGTTCTTTTGTTTGCCTTTTTTTTAATGTTTTTTACTTCTTTGGAGAGTTTTTCTTTTATTTGCGCATCATATTTCTTGGAAGTCAAACCGACTTTTTTGGCAAAGTGCTGACAACTCATATTTTTTACCCTTGAAAAGTGTATTATAATTTTGCCCAGAAGTTTGTAACGCCTAGAAGAAATTATCTCTGACAACATACAGTATATATATTCTTCAACATCATGACGAGCTGAGTCGATTAGGTCTTGTCCGTCCGTCTGTCCGTCTGTCTGTTTCTACGCGAACTAGTCCCTCAGTTTTGGAGCTATCGAGCTGAAACTTTGCACAGAGTCTTCTTTCTACTGCACGCTGCTAATATGTCGGAACCGACCGGATCGGATGACTACTTCTTGTAGCTGCCATACAAATTGTCGGTCGGAAAATGTTTTTGTAAGGAAAACTTGTTTTTTCTCAATATTACTGCTCTTAAACACGGTCATGGGCAATATGTACGTTTTTAAGCTGACCTGCGAAGTTTGGTCGAAGGTCGCCTAACCGTTGAGACAAGCGATTAAAGTGTATCAAAACTTCCGGTACAGACGAAGTTAGCTTTGCTTTTTTTCTTCACGTTTTTTGTTGACGTCACATAACCAAAACATGATTTTTTTTGGTTCGAATTCATATTTCTATCAAAAAGGCAATTGACCAAAGATATTT